>OY757021.1:76195794-76478292 GCA_963580285.1 Lucinisca nassula
CAGTGAAGTTGGCGAGCATTGACAGATTTGAAAATCAAAATATTAACATTTCTGTTAATGTATTTGGATTTGAAACAAAGGAAATAGTGCCTCTGAGAATTACAAAATGTAAAAACAGAATCCATCATGTTAATCTATTGTTGATCAAAAATGACAAAACCTCGCACTATTGCTTGATAAGGGATTTGGATACTTTTTTGTCTAGAAACAAATCACACAACGGTAAGCATTTCTTTTGTTGTTACTGTTTACATGGTTTCACAAGGAAAAACTTACTTCATTCGCATCAGGAATTTTGTTCTTTGAATGATCCGCAAAAGGTTGTGTTACCTACGGAAAAAGACGACACTTTAAAATTTAAAGATTTTGAAAAGCAATTGAAGGTTCCATTTGTTATCTATTGTGATTTTGAAACCCTTAATCAAAAAATCGATTTATGCATTCCAAATCCAGAACAATCAAACACAACACAAACAATCAACCTGAATGTATGTGGGTTTGCATACAAAGTAGTATGTGCTGACGCACCAAATTACACAAAACCAACAGTAGTTTACAGAGGAAACGATGCTGCATTAAAGTTGATTGAATGCTTGTTAAAAGAACAAGATGAAATAGAAACTATTTTGAAAAGAATAGAACCTATGCAACTGTCTAAAGAAGAAGAGCTTAAAGCTAAAAATTCTACAACTTGCTGTATCTGTAAAAAAGAGTTCACGATTTATGATAAGCAATATTCAAGAATTGTTTATCATCATAACCATGTTAATGGAGCTTTTATTGGCTTAGCTCATAACTCCCCCTGTAATTTAAATTGCAAACAAGTCAAACATACGTGTGTGTTTTTTCACAATTTAAGACATTTTGATGCTCATTTGCTGATGCAAACTATAGGCCAGTTTAAACACCATCGTCTTCAATGCATAGCTCAAAACACAGAAAGGTATATTAGCTTTACTCTAGGGAAATTACGCTTTATTGATAGTTTTCAGTTCTTACCATCTTCATTAGAAACTCTAGTAGAAAACCTTCGCAATGAAGGAATTGGAGTTTTCACACATCTTCTTGATGAATTCGACAATCAAGAGGAAGCAATGCTGTTACTACGTAAAGGTGTCTATCCATATGATTACATGGATAATGAAGATAAGTTTAAAGAAACTTCATTACCAGCTAAAGAAGCATTTTTCTCTAGCTTGAAAAGAGAAGGTATTTCCGATCAAGACTATAAGCATGCGCAGAAGGTCTTTGAAAGCTTCAAACTTAGCAATTTGGGAGAGTATCACGATCTGTATGTGAAAACAGATGTTATTCTTTTATGTGATGTTTTTGAACAATTTCGTAATACTTGTATGCAGCAGTATGAATTAGATCCCTGTCACTTTTACACTTCACCTGGATTGTCATGGTCTGCTTGTTTGAAAAAAAGTGGTGTATCATTAGAACTTCTCAAAGATATTGATCAAATTCTTTTTATTGAGCGTGGAATAAGAGGTGGTAATTCAACAATATCAAATAGGTTTAAAGAGGCTAATAACCCATTACTGAATGACTACAATCCATCAAAACCTACATCGTTTCTGCAATATTTGGATATGAACAATCTTTATGGTTACGCGATGATTCAAAAACTACCTGTTGGTTGCTTTAGATTCTTATCACAAGCTGAAATTAGAACATTCAACCTCAACGCAGTGACTGAAGATGCATCCATGGGATATATTCTTGAAGTATCTCTAAGATATCCTGAAAGGCTTCACGATCTGCATAATGATTACCCACTCGCACCAGAGCAAATTTGCATAAAAGATGAAATGTTATCCCCATATGCTAAGCTTCTTCTGAAAAAATTACATGGTAAAGCATCGAATGAACCTCTACCCTCTAGAGGTAAAGTAAAAAAACTCATTGCCACTTTAGCAGATAAAGACCATTATGTAGTTCATTACAAAAATTTGCAGTTGTATATAAATTTAGGTATGGAAATAAAAGAAATTCATCAAATTTTAGAATTCCGACAAGAGGCTTGGATGAAATCATACATTGATTTCAATACAGAAATGAGAAAAAGAGCAACTTCAACCTTTCAAAAAAATTTCTATAAACTGATGAATGTCTCAGTTTTTGGGAAAACTATGGAAAATGTCAGAAAGCACAAAAACATTGAACTCTGTCACACGCAAAAGAGATTGATAAAAGTTACAGCCAAACCCACTTACAAATCATCAAAAATTTTCTCAGAAGATCTTGTAGCTGTTGAGTTGACGAAAGCCCAGGTTAAGTTATGTAAACCCAGTTACACCGGAATGTGCGTTCTGGATTTAAGCAAAGCAGCCATGTATGACTTTTATTATAATCATCTCAAGAAAAAGTATGCTAACCGCATGCAATTACAAATGACAGACACTGATAGTTTACTTCTGTACTGTGAGACAAATAATATCTACGAGGACATGAGAGAACATATACATTTATTTGATACATCCGATTTCCCCAAATCTCATCCTCTCCATAGCGAAGCAAACAAAAAGACTTTGGGTAAAATGAAAGACGAAACCAATGGTCTTCCTATATCAAGATTCATTGGTTTGCGTAGTAAAATGTATAGTTTTATCTGCGCGGAGAAAGAAGAGAAAAGAGCAAAAGGTATATCAAAAGTTTCAGTGAAAAAAGATCTTACATTTGAAAATTATAAAACAACTTTGTTCAGTGAAACCCAAAAGAAATCCACAATGACAGTAATACGCAGCCACTATCACAACTTATTCTGTGAAAATATTTCAAAAACTGGACTGTCTGCATTTGATGATAAAAGATATTTAATAAATTCTGTACAAAGCTATGCATATGGACATTACAGGATTAAGGACTAATTATTGAATATGTATATAAAGTCAATGAAACCTTAATATGAGAAATCTGCCAGTCTGCTCTAGAAAACTTTTGGATTCAATAGTGTTCGATTCATAAGTGTATTTCTTACTGCTAAAGGAAATATTTCAAAGTAAATGTTATTCAATTTGACTTCAAGTTGATTTTTTATGTTTCATATCAATACTTTATAAATGTTCTACTTGTACTATTTCGTATATGTATATGAATGCATTGTGTAAATAAATAGCTCATATATACTGGTTTGAGTTTATTTCAATTGTATTCCCTATCCATCTAATGAAGTCAAAAGTGCATACAATTGATCCTACTGTATTGTAGTCAAGACTGATTGCACATGTCATATGTCTGCACGTTGATCTTCATATCTAAGTTTTAATGGTCTGGAATTGCTGTGTTTGAAAATGACGACTGTTCGAATCAGAAGTGAAGGTAATGATAAGGAATCGATACAACTAGCCTGCACTTCTCATCAAGGACAGCAAAGGCAAATGAAACACCAACATAATCTATATTCATATTTAAACTACAAGACTGAAATAGGTTTTTTCATAATTTTATTTTGGATACACATATTTGATTATATGCACAATCATCCTGCATGCAATTAGAAAACGTGTATGACATGTAATTACATATATAATAGTCATTCAAAAACAAATTCTTAGATGAAAAAAGATTAACAATATCTTTCATTGAATGTCCTATCAGTCTTTGCTGAAGAAAATGAAGACAATACAATCCACATACATTTGATGAGTCACTCTGCAGTTTTTTTGAATTGTATGAAAAAAATTGCGAATGCTGCGAGAACCAGGCTGCGAAATATACATTATAATAATTAGGTTTCTTTCCATAGCTGTCAAAGAATTCCCCTTCACCACGTGCGCTTAAATAAAATGCACACCAATGTTTTCCCGACTGATCATGAGTGTCTGTATTAGCAATAAATCCACATGGATACTTCGAAATAAAAGTAGGCAAACGATCCGCTGAATAAACTCCCAAAACATTGTCTCTTAGATGAGAATCACATTGAATGCAACACTCTAGCTGTGATGTATTCATTGTATGATGATATCCCTTTCTTGGTTAATTTCGAAATAACCTGGTCCGCTGGAATATACAAGGCAGGAAATCGTCTCTGAAAGAAAAGAAAACAAAAAGCGCTATATTTCTAGTATAAACAGGGGGGGGGGGGGGGGGGAGGGGGTGCTGGAGAATGACAATGAGCGATTTTAAATAGAAAACAAAAAAAAAAAATGATGATTTATAAGACAATGAGCGATTTTAAATAGAAAACAAAAAAAATGATGATTTATAAGACAGCCTACACTATATTCAGCTGTTATAGCATTAGACGATAGATCTAAAAGGTGAAAATTCTTATCTACTTTATTGGTTTATGTATTCTCATTAAAATCTTTGCATACAGTCAGAGAAATTTGTTGTTTTCATTCACAGAAGTTACACGGACTTGAAATAATGTGTTACAAGTTTAAACTCTCTCTCAATACAAAATCAGATGGTTGATTATAAAATGTTTACCTGTTAGTGCGGATCCAAACTGTACATCCAATCTGACATTTCCAGTTTTCAAGAGACTTAAATATTCTCCATGGTGAGGAAAGTTTGGTTCAAGTTGATAAGCAAACAACGTTGTACCATCAATGAAATCTCTTCTTTCAATGTCATTTCCAGTATTGATATTCCACATTCCAGTGGTTAGAAATAAGTTAGTAAAAGCCCTGGAAACGCTTTCACCATTCGTTGCTGAAAAATCAAGTTTCAAAGGATTGCCACCCACGGGTAGATTATCAGCATACAGACATATACTTTGTATGTCACAATTCATGAAATTAAAAGGATTTGTCTTGTAATCACCAGATAGTCCTTTAGCAGATATAAAGCCAATTATGACTCGGTTTGGTCTTCTCCCTTGAAACAAATTTTCCCAGTGAAATGAAGTGCTTCCAATGGCTATACTCTGTGTTCTACATTCCACTCTTGAAAAGGGATATTTAGCGTTGACGGTTTTCAACATTTCAGCATGTCCATAAATAACTGCAGGGTTTACTCTTATCTTTCTAGCTAGTAAGTAAATATCTAAAATGTCTATTCGATAATCAGGCGTAGTTTCTGCAGAGTTAAGACAAAATGTTGGTGATGTTCTGTACAGTTTCAGTTTGACATCCACTTGATTCAACAAATATCTTGACATTGAAGAAAATAGATCATGAAATATTGTTCCTTGAAGATCTAAACATTTAGACCCTGCGATAAATTTACTCCTTATGAACAGGCTCTGGTTACCACCTGAAGGGTCTACATCTGCTATAGAATCAGCTTCATCCTTGTAAAACAAACTACTGCTGAGTTGTGATGTTTTAGCATCTTGACCAAAGTTCAACAAAGTCTCAATAAGCGCTCTGTAAGGATTGTAATTACAGGTAATGATGGTTTTATTCTGCAGAGTGACCTCAGTGGTTGAAAACAAGGCTTGAAGAAATAAATTTACAGGACCTGTCTTCTCCGTTAGTCCTATATCAGTACCATCTGATTTCTTAACCCGCAACTTTACATATAGCTGAGATCCTTTCATATCAAGATAGTCCATAGAATTTTGTCCACTTATTCTAAATTCTATTGGACTGTCACCAGTTAACTGAGATAGTGGTCGAATCTCTTGATAGTAAATATCGGTAACAGCAACTTGCGTGGGTGGGAGATCAAACACCTCCAACTCGCTAGGCATTCCTTCATGAAAATTTTCCACACTCAAGACAGACATTGTTAAAAACTGAATATATCTTTTCTTCTATATGATTTCTTGTTTTGAACCTTTCTTCTTCTTTTGTCTTTTGGGCCACCCTTTTTTCGCTTTCTCGAAATTTTCACAATTTTTCCTTTGAAATTTCTTCTTGCTCTTGCAGATCTCTTTCTCTTAAACTTCCGACTAGCACGAGATTTCTTGACTTTATGATTCATGGATGCAACAGTTGCTGGTTTTATATTTTCCCGTTCTAGTTCACTTTTTGCTTGTTGAACTGTCTGCTCGGCAGGGCTAACCGCTTTGACTGGTAGTTGTTTATTTTCTAATTCAGTAGCACCGTATTTATCCAATGCTGAAATTTGTAAGACTTTTCCACGACCACTTTGTTTCACATTTGCATTTTTATCGAAAAATTGCACCCACTTCTGAGGATTAGGTACATACAATTTAGAAGGATTCATAATCACTGTAAAATGGATACTGTTTGAAATGAAGCGTCATGTTCAATGGTGATTCCAAAAATGAAGCAACTGCTCCATCCTCTCCTTTTAAATATACTTCAAACTCTAAAAGTTCTTTTCTTTTTAAAGGAAGATAAAATATCGTATTAAATATGTAGTTCCATCCATATATAGAATTTCTCTCCAAACGTCTTAACACAGGTTGCTCTTCTCCTTGTACAATGCTTTCTTTGCAGATATTTGTGTACAGGTAAATGACTTTAAATGAATTGCCTTTTGGTCTCACATTCTTATTGGCGTTTACATGTAGTTCAGCAAGACCGACTTTCCAAAAACCTTGAAAAGATAAAGGTGTTTTCAAATGAACTTTAAACCTGTACACCTTGTTGTCAGGGAAGTATTGTTTGCTCTCTTCACTCTCAATGTATACATAACGATCCATTGTGTTCATGGTTTGGTGACTGTTGTGTCTTTAACATCTGCTGCTAGAATCCAGCTGTTAAATCTTTTGTCAAATCCATCCCATTTTACGAAGTATTGAAGTTGACCTTGCCTTTTTCGCTTTTTCAAGATTTTTTCTATAAACCATAAATTGTTTTGGTCTTTCTCTACTTTAATCATTTCAGAGTTATAAAAATATCCCTTGATCTCTTGTTGTTTTAGATCTTCCAGTTTATACACTGGAATACCTTGCATCAATAAACGTCTACTGACTTTAAAAACTTCAGTAGTATACTGTTCTTGATATGCTCTTCTAAATGGTTCTTTTACAAAACTTATTCGCACCAAATCGCCGACTTTAAACGAAAATTTAGGCTTGTTTTTCTTCCTGGATTTGGATTTTTTTAAGTACATATACGCCCAGACGTCTGCTTCATTAGTTTTATTGACATCATTAGGAGCTAAATAATTGAGACTTCTATGGGGTGTGGCATTATAATTAGAAACTATATCATCCAAATCGTCAATATATCGATAGCTTCGTTTGTGTCTCATCATCCTAAAAAGAGCTGTACGTATAGTTCGTTGAACTCGTTCAACAATATTGGCTTTGGGTGGATTCTGAGTTGTAAAGAAATAGATATCATTTTCTTTCATATATTTCTTAAACCACTGATTTGCAAATTCAGAACCCCTATCAGATCTTATTTTCATTGGTTTCATTTCTTTTAATATATCCTGCATTGCACTCAAGACAGACTTTGCTGTTTTGTTTCGCAAAGGTTTAACCCACAGTTTCTTAGAAAAAACGTCTATACAAAATAACAAATAGTGAATTCCATTATTCTCTTTCGTAAGATAACTTGACATTGTCATAAGATCAATATCAAATTGCTCTCCAATAAATGTCACTCTCACATTAGCAGTTTTGAATCTATGTCTAACTTGTTTCTGAAGGGAATATGAATCTTGATTATTTAACCAAGTTTTGATAAAATCAAGGGTAATCTGTCCTGGATATTTTTTGTTTAAAACTTCAAAAAGTTTTCTCGCTCCAAAAAAAGCACCTGGATTTGAAGCGTCAAAATAATGTTTTCGAAGCAGTCGTTCCTTCTTGGTTTTATCCATGATGTTCAATGAACAAAAGTTAACTGTTGCAAATGCCACACAAAACTATTTATATACAAAGAATTTTTCAATTCATCATGAAAAGGTAAACATGATATAACAAAGACGATGGATCATATCTGCTTTTGAGATAACATCATGATTTTATCAATAACAGAGTACTTTTCAAAACACCTACACATATATTATCAGCTGTCAAATACCAAAGGTGAAATTAATTTTGTAAATTCCGATTAGGGATGACAAAGCAGTTAAGAGGGACAATGCACCGTTAGCAGTTCAGATACTGATCAGGAACTTCGGAACTGCATCAAAGGAGTACTAAACATTTATCGTGGATTAAGAGGGTATCAACCCTTTCATCACCGTACTCCTCAACCTCTTGCCTATCCTCCACACAACCTCTCAGTGTAAGAGACTCGTCCACACCCAACCCACACTAGTGTGGCTGACTGCCCGCTCAGTTTTACCCTACTCAAAATAGTGTTGCCTGGATCGTTAAACTCCGTACACACCGACATCTTAGAAGAGAAGTAGCTGGTGACTGAGCTTTGGTGACTTCATTAACTCCCGTGAACTAGAGGCCGCTTATAGGATGAAAGGCACCCTTTGAGCGTCGTCGTTATCCGTCGTCGTCGTCCGTGATCGACCGTCAGCATTTTCAAAGAACTTCTCTGAAACCACTGGGCCATTTTCAATAACATGCCACATACAGCTTCCAGCGGGGAACGAAAGCTGTTCGAATGGTTCAGGTCACATAAGCAAGATGGGGTGGCCGCCAAACCTTAAAAAAATTAATTCTTCTCCAGACCACTGGGCCAATTGTCTTGAAACTTGGTACTTAGGATCAAGGGTCTGAGTACAACCAAGTTTGTTCAAATAATGACCCTATATTGACCTTGAGCTATTTTACGGCAAGATCAAATTTGGTTGCTTAGGCTTTTTTGTGGGAAAAGGGTAAAACAAGACAGTTTTCGAAAATTATTGTGGTCAGCGACATGAGAGTAGGTACAATATATACTATGACAAGAAAGCAGGAAGAATATATAGAGGATCTTACATGAGTGTTCATGTATTATTGGATTTATTAAACGAGTTGAGGAAAAGGGATAACATGCGAGGCTTTGCCGAGCATTTTATTCCTTTTCATCAACGAGTTTAATAAATTCAATAATACATGAGCACGAATGCAAGATTCTATTTATCATATGATATTTAAAACACATTTTATTCACGATTGTTTACAAAACAAAGTAGTCAATGACTTGAGAGTAGGTACTATATGGATGATATACATGATTGCCAAAGGTCAAGGCCAATCAGCGACTTTGGCCCATGTTCACTTGAATTGCAGCTCAATTTAATTTTAATGGACACTTTCTATGAAATTATGAAATCGAAGGGCCATTTATGAGGAATTTCCATATTCAGTCAACCTGACAATGAGTGAATGAAAATTTGTTCAAGTGGTCCAGGTCACATGACCAATATGGCTGTCATTTTCGCTTGAGTGGTGAGTTCCCTTTTAATCTATATAGTTCAACTTATAAAAACAATGATCAAATAGCAAATTTTCACAGTGTTCAGAACTCAGGGGAGCGATCAGGACCTCATCGTCCTCTTGTATTTATTATAAGTCTGTATTTTACATTTTGTATTCTTCCATTTGGGGCCCTTGATGGGCTTTTTTGATTCCTGGGGAACCTTTCTTTCTTTTCTTGGTCATGTACAAAGTGCCATCTTCTCGAAATCGTTCTATTACACAGTACAAAACAATATGCATCACGAAAAGACGCCTATATAATTTTGACCCCCTTGAACCCCACTTTTATATATAGTAAAACAGGGGTTTACGGGGGTAAACCTTATTTTTCGTATTTCTCCGCTAAAATATAGATTGTGGGTACTCGTTAGAACAGCCTCGATGAGGCGGTTCTAACGAGTACACACAATCTGTATAATGAGCAGAAATAAGAAAATTATCACAAATTAAAATTTTATTTTTTTTCGGCGGTAAAGTTTACAGTGTATTTGTATAGGCGTGTTTTCGTAATGGATAAAGTGCCTTACTCACTTGAGCACAATACACTTGGTGCTCTGGCCCCCGTCCATCGGGGCTGAAAGAAATAGATGGGCTGCATGATGCTTCCACGCATAGCTGAAACCGACCCGCACGCGAGTACTGGTAAACCGCTTAGAGTATCTAAGCCTGCCCAGGCAAAGCGATGCGAGTCGGCCCGTCCATGCTTATAAACCCTTTTGGTTTCATTTGGCGGCAGGGCTTGAGTTGTCATTTCATCTCAATGTCGGGTAAAAGTCCCACAAAATTGGAAGCAACGTCTCCAAACTGACCTTTACAGTGTTGACGGGGGCGTTAAACCTAAAATCAAACAAGCAAAAACATAGTGCCATATTCTCGCAATCGTTCTTGGACCAACTACACCACAGACTCATTATAACACGGTTCATTATAACACGGTTTTAGATATAACACGTTTCAAGGTGAATCCTAAAAATGTATAGATTATATAGAAAACTGACCATAATTGGTCATTTTTCTATATAATCTATACAATTTTGTTTGGGTACAACACGGCTGTTTAACTAATACGATTTCTGTTTTTGACCCCATTAAAAGCGTTATAAAGAGGTTGTGGTGTACTAATTGCCTTACTCAACTTAGGACATTACACTTGGTGCCCGCGGAGATGGAACTCGCTACGTTCTAACGTTCTTACACTTACTGTTTGTTAGTTAAATGATAGTCTACTCGCTGTAACATGGATTTCAAAGCAGCTAAATGTTGGCGCTTTCTTGAAATATCCTCTAAAATCCTGAAATAAAAAAAATGCTTATCGTTATTTTATCACATGATTCATGCATAACTGTTGTCGCTATTATGTTGTTGAGCTTGTCATATAACCTAACTGCACTTTTTCTGGGTATAGTCCTTTTCAGTAGTTAACCAGTATACTTTATCAACAAAAGGACAATCCAAGTACAGGTTATTTATAGAAAATATCTGCGCTATTCTTATCGCTGTGGGTCAGAGTGTCGCGAAAGAGGGTTATCTATAAAATCAGGACTGGAATCATATGTCGTGTTTGACATAGTGTAGACCCAGATCATACGCCTGTGTAAATTAGATGGTTTGATTATCTGTCACCATACAAATTCATTCCAGTGTCTAACATTCCCTTCTTGTTTAGTTAGAAAAAAAAATATCAGACTCCGTCACATCGACGTTGGTACGACGTTTCAAACATAATGTGTGCCCGCTGTGAAAGGCCGCATAAAAGCAAGAGATGTTAGCCGGATTTTATAACATACAAGCTATGGGGCGCCGTTTTACTATCTTATCCTTATTTATAGCTATCCATAACTATTAGTGGATATCCATAATTCGAATTATGGATATCCATAATTCAAATTATGGATTTCCATTATTATTTATGGATATCCATAATTATTTATGGATACCCTTAATTCGAATTATGGATATCCATAATTCAAATTATGGATATCCATAAATCGAACTGAATTAATGATATCCATAAATCGAATAATGGATATCCATTATTCGATTTATTGATATCCATTAATCGAATTATGGATATCCATTATTCGGCTGATTTATGGATATCCATAAATCAAATTATGGATATCCATAAATCGAATTATGGTTATCGATAAATCGATTTATGGATATCATTAATTAAGATCGAAATATGGATATCCATAAATCCAATTATGGATATCCTTAATTCGAATTATGGATATCCATTATTCGCCTGATTTATGGATATCCATAATTCGAATTATGGGTATCCATAATTCTCCTCTGCAAATAAACTAATGAATAATGACTGCTCCCTTTGCAAAAAAAAATAAAATAAACAAAAAACTCGACTGTTCCCGTCAGGTGGCCGATTTAGGTGTGTAATGAAGGCCGGGATGGGGGTGGAGGTAATGTAGGGTAGGGTTAGTTGTGGCCTATTGTGTGGGCGAGATATGTTTTGTTTAATTTGGGTTTTAATGTCCCCTTCAATACTATTTCATTTTGGAGACGTGGCTTCCAATTATGTTGGGCATTAAGCCTTCATTGAGAAGAAATGACATCTCAATCCCTGTAGCCCATTTACTTATACGACTTTGTTTGGACAGGCTTAGACCTTCTAAACGGTTTACCAGTACTCTCAGCTCATGCAGCCAAATCTTTGTTTGTTTGTTTGTGTTGGGATTTAACGGCCCAGTCAACACTATTTTATGTCATTTTTGAGCGGGCCAGTTTACCTATCTACACTTTTCCTGGGCAGGCCTGTTCGTAAGCGGTTAACCAGTACAGTGCAGAAACTGACAATTGCCCTTCTTGAATCAGCGGAAGGGAGAGAATGACCGTAGAATATTATTTCATGATCAATCTCCACGAATGAAAGTTGCCGACCCCGGCAGGTATCGAACCCGCGTTCTCCCGATGATCACCAGTCAGACACGCATCCGACTGAGCTACCGAGGCAGGCGCAGCCAAATCTATTTCTCCTAGCCCCAATGGGCGGGGCCAATGGGCGGGGGCCAGGAGATATATCTGAATCTGCCTGACACTCCATACACCTCAAGTAGAGTTTTATATGGAACATATAACGACCTTGTGCATTTTTCTCCAGAAAGCATGCAAGGATTGCCTGTTTGGATCATTATAATCTTACATCCGACTTTCAGTGTCCTTAGTAGAAGCCTCCGTGGTGTAGTGTTTATGCTACTCGCCTTGTAAACAAGGGCTTGAAGGATCGAACCCGTTCTTCTCCAGACTTTCGGATGAGTCTTTAACCCGAGGTCACGTCTCCGTATGACCTTAGCTGTTGTTGAGACGTAATACTCAAATTCACTCACTCACTCGGTGTCCTTAGGTGCGCAGGCCTCATAGAGGTGATTCCAGAGGGACCGGATGCGTTAGTCGGAATTTCTAGATCTTACGACTGTTTCCGATATTTAACTGCACACATGGTGGGCGTTCAGCGTATGGCGTCCGTTGCATTGGAAGCCTTACGGGCTGAAAAGGCTGCACGGCAGAGAGGTCCCTTTGACTGGCATGATGAAGACCTTGACGATTTTGAAGATTTTTACAATAAACCATCGCGTGTCTTAGGGAGAAATCATTAAACCTAAAGCTTTGTCGGTTATTTATGGATTTCCATAGATCGAATTAGGATATCCATAAATCGATCTGAATTATGGATATAATTCGAATTATCGATATCCATATATCAGAGGAATAATGGATATCCATAAATGGAATTATGGATATCCATAGTTCGAATTAAGGACATCTATAAATCGAATTATGGATATCCATAAATCGATCTGAATTAATGATATCCATTTATCGAATAGAGGATATCCATAATTCGATTTATGGATATCCATAATTCGATTTATGGATATCTATAAATACGGATTAAATAGTAAAACGGCGCCCCATAACAAACAAATTTCAAATACATTGTAAATTTTCCCGCAGAAAAAAAAAAAAAAAAAAACAAAAAACAGTTTCAGATGAAAAATGGAGATATTTTACTTATAACTGCACAAAAACATAGACTGTGGGTACTCGTTAAAATCTAACGAGTACCTACAATCTATGTTTTCGAGCAAATATAGAAAAATAAGGTCCGCCCTGTAAACCCCAGTTTTACTGAATAAAAGTTGGGTCAGAATTATAAAGGCGTGTTTTCGTGATGGCCAGCTAAACTTTGCAAAATTGATTATGAATTCTAGTGTACATTTCATAAATTTCATGTAAATTTCATATGAAATCACCACGAGGTTAAGCGCCTCTTTCAATCAGTTCTCTTTCCCTCACTAAAATGTACAGATTCAAATTGACGTGAAACTACCCAGCAGACACACGTCGCTAGGGCAACGTCAAATCAACGTCGGTGCAACGTCACGATGTTGCACCGACGTAGATGTGATGTTGAAAAAAGGGCATGACGTTATACCGACCTTGATGTGACATCAGAATTACGCCATGTGCCTGTTGGGTAATACTTGAGCGAGAGCACAGGAAGAGGATTACATTTTTTCAGTCATATTTCGAATTAATTTCGCGATGTTTTGATTTTCTTACGGGTCGTCCGCGGTACGTTTAGTGTGCGAATGAATCTGGGACCGGTTTTGCATCAAAAGTACTTTAACCCTAGAAAAAAAAAGCAAAACTCTCGAATCACTGGAGCGCTTTGACATTTCATTTTACAGCATAATCTCGTCTTATTTATTCATCTTTCTGATTTAGAAATATCAAGATTACTAGTGCTGTTGTGTTGCATTACTTAAATCACGAGGGACCAGGGTGCTTTGGCTATCATATAATTGCCTTCATATTGCCTTAATGTAGCTAAAACAGCCCACTTTATTAAAGAATTGATGACCAAAGATCGTATTCCAGATAAATAAGAATTACGATGATCGAAATGCAGAGAGGACAGTTTTCGTTATATCCGATCTGACATGGTCCCTTATACAGTATGCGAGCACGATGCATCTAGTTTGTTCATGTTTAGTCTGGCTGGCTGTATATTTTCGTTTGTGTAACTTTCCAAAGATATGAAGTCCGCACACTAGGTACCTTGACCTGGGTTTTATCTATAAGATTAGTTTTGTGACAGCGCGGCTGATGTCATTTTCACAAGTACTTGGTAGGCTTCAACCATTAGTATTTCAAACTATTTGCCGTAAATCATTCATTTGCGATTCCGTAATAATGCAGGGAAATGCTTTTGACACTTCAGCGCAAATCTGAGCTACAAACCTCGAAAATGAAATATGGCTTAGACCGACATGCGCACCCGCGAAGATTATTCGCGATTGTCCGTAGTCGGCTCTGCCGCTTTTTATTTGACGACAAGTAAAAGCGCAGACCAGTTTGTGCGCTTGCGCAAACTAATCAGTTCTGTAAATGTCACATGCGGTGAACATAACATTTTATTGGATATTACTGTGGACTTAATAATTTTATAGAAAACCAGAGCGTCAGGTCCTCTTCTGATATGGAAATTGGCTGAGTTTATCTGTATATCTTGTATTCTGTCATATTCTTTATGCTTCCCACTGGGACACGGGTAAAAGCCTATTGTTTTATCACATAATTCTTTAATAGGATTGTGGGGAAAATTTTCATTTTGCGAGATATATAGGTATAAAGAGACAGCTGAAGTTGAGACAAACATGCAATTTCTGCACTTCACGCACTGCAAAAAAAAATGAAAACTAGAAGATATTATATTGCTTGGTAACACCTTTTATAATGAAACGGCTGAGACTTATTTGGCATTTTCTGTCATGGTTGTTACGGTCACAACTTGTGGTATTTTACCCATTGTATACCAGTGGACTCTTCCATTGCTGTATGTTGGACAAGTCCATTTGACATAAGTGCTGTCAGACCTACTTTTTCAAGTTTATTCTGTTTTTGACGGAAACTTCTGTTAGCGGATAGTACAGGCCCTGATCAGACGCCGCGTTCTGCGGCGTCTGATCTGGGCCTGCACTGTTTGCCAAGGTACCCCTTTAGGGGTTTCCCGCATACAGTGGGTTAAACGCACTGATTTGCACTTTTGCTTCTCATACAATGCTGTAATGGCTGACCTCTATCCGCATTTCCTGATTAAGAAAACAAGGTGTCGTTTAGGAAATTAACTTTCTTGCTGTATTTTATCATTCTCTATGAATCCAGGCTTTGTAGAAATTCAAATCATAGAGGCTCAATGAGCCTGTACCGCTCACCTGAGAAACCTCCAAAAGTCAAATACAGTTTTTTCAGCACTTAAAGGCAGATAACTCCTTATGTAAATTGCTCGATATTACAGATGTTCAAACACTATGCTCATTGTGCCTATCAGCAAGATTGATCAATTTTGAATACTACTACTACTAATAATAATAATAATAATAACAAACACACAATTTATTGCGTGTAAAAGGTCAAATATGGGATTTTTGGCAAATAGGGCATATAATTCCCTGTAGGTTCTTTTCTATTGGGTACACGTTGAGTTACTTTGGAGTACCCTTCAACTCCTCAAGTAGTTCTCATGATAGACATTTCATTCATAAGATTTCATTATCAGTTATTACAAGAAACAAAACTCAGAAAGTGAAAATTTCAAAAGAAGTTGACCCGGTAATCTTTTCACCATTCCAAAATAAGCATAACACGTTTCAAGGCTCTAGATTTAGCAGTTTTGGAGATATCTTGTGAACTAATTTTCATTATTTTATCTATTTTCCAGGGTCATATTATAGTCAGAAATTAATTTTCAGATTTCTTTTTTCAAAAGCTGAATAGGCAGTCTTTTCACCATCTCCAATAAGCGTCCCTAGCTCAAGAAGTTTTCAAGATATCTTATTCACAAGTTCGTGGGTCTATTTCTTCTTTGGATGAAAAAGCTTTTAGACGACTTCCTTTCATATCTTGCATGCGTTGCCAAGTACGAATTTTTTGCATTCTTCTTTTATAACCCTTTCTTAGTATTTTGTATTTAATTCAGTCTTTTTATTACCAGAAAACGCTTATACAAATACATTGTAAATTCTATCGCCGAAAATAGAAAATTTTGAGAGAACAAATTGTGATATTTTTCTTATTTCTGCTCAAAATATAGGTTATGGGTAATCGTTCGAACCGCCTCATCGAGGCGGTTCTAACGAGTACCCACAATGTACATTTTAGGGGAGAAATAAGAAAATCAGGTTAACCCCTGTAAACCCCAGTTTTACAATATAAAAGTGGGGTTCAAGGTGGTCAAAACTATAGGTGTGTTTTCGTGATGTATAGCATTGTTCACACATCTTGGGTGATACAGAAAACTTTTAAAACTTTGTCCCTAGTCAACTCCCTGTTGTGTGCTTTCTCCTGGACAGTTTCTCCCAAGCAAACACAAAACAGAGGACCATCGTCGGGCCGATAGCGTCTTTTTTATACATGTATATATATAATATTTATAATCTAATTCAGTTCTCATAACGATAACACATCCGTTGGATACAGTGCATTTTTCAAACCTAAAAAAGGCCATTTTTCTGAAGAAAATTTGCGATATTTTTCTTATTTACACTCCAAACATAGGTTTTGGGTGCTCGTTAGAACCGCCTCATGATAACACTCTGTGCGCGATAGTCAACTAATTGTTGGTTTTCTTAACTTCTGTTGCAGCTACTCGGTGACGTCGCATTAACGTCGATGTAACGTCAATACGTTAATTCGACGTTGTCTTTACACTGTTTTTATGTTTAGGCTTATTTATTTTAAACAGTTACCTTTCATATCTTGCTAATAGGTTGGGATCTTCTATAGTTTGGGCTGATCTCTTGCCTGGACTGAGCCCGCTGTTTAACCATTCACTAGAAGACATAACTTTGTCCAGGTCGGCGAGCGCACAGTGGTGGCTGTTGAGGCCAAACTGACAAGTGCGTTTCCTGAAACAATTGAACAGTGGTATTATAAACAATTCACTTCATGGGCCGAAGCCAAAACGTGTGTTTGGACACATTGCACTAAAAGAACAGCATTCATGGCCACCTGAAAAAAGGCCTAAATAGCTATGTTTCCACTAACCCGACCGACTCTGTTTCAGTCATCTAACACTGTTATTTTTAACGGTAAATGGGCATATTAAACATCACGTGAACTGGTCCGTGAAAAGAAGACCCCCCATACCCCATTTTATGTAGAGAAAACGGGGGTTTACGGGGGTATACATTATTTTTCTTATTTTTACTTTCCTCCAAGACATAGGTCGTGGGTACTCGTTAGAACCGCCTCAATGAGGCGGTTCTGACGAGCACCCACGACCTATGTTTGCAGTATTTATAAGAAAAATATCAAGGATTTTCATCAGAAAAGTAGCCATTTCGGAGATGAGAAATATGCACTATGTCGCACGGGTGTGTTATCGTAATGAATTAGAACACTGATCATGCCAGTATTTATCACACCACCCGCCACTATTTCTACTTGCATTTTCCCATAGAAATTGTCGATATGTTCCCAACTAGCACAAAGCAGCTGGCCATCGCGAGGCCGACTTTGGCCGACATTCTTTGCTGGATGTGCTGTAGTTTTTGACGTTCAGTGCATCCTAAAATGCAGAGCTAACTTTATGCAGCATATAAGATGAATTAGCACATACAATACAAGAAAAAATTTACAATATTACCAACAAAATGTCTATATATTTTTAAATTACAGGCCCGATCCTGCTTTTTTTTCCTGGGGAAAATTTAAAACAAGTCTCTCTTATACCTACTGACTATTTTGTTTTTCATTTTCAGTGTGTTAGGGAAACACAGCTATTTTTACTCCTTTAAGGTAAAGGTCGCAGTTACTAAACTTTCACCGAAAGCAATAATCTGAGTTTGCCATCATAATGAAGGTTCTTATGTGAAACTTACTTTCGAATGAAAGGTGCAAAATTAATATAATTATATCTGAATTTTTCTTGTGTGTCAAAATAATCTGACAGAAGCTGCTGAAATAAAGAAAAAAAAGCATCCAAAACTTGTTACAAGACAGTGACAAAGAGTTAGAATCAAAGCACTGAGAGTCCTGATGTGGCGATAGCTTACGATCAATTGATAGGGTTAGCGTCTGGTTGGTATTTAAAATCAGGCGATAAAGAATATATTTTTGAATAAAATTCAATGAACATAGCTGTTTGAAGCTATTATGGGCCAGTAGTGGTGTTAAAGCAACAAAATCCATGTTGACATTTTGTTGGAACATGAGATTTTGATCTTTGGATATCAAAAATGGACTTTGTTTTTTTTACGTTACACGATAGAGCGACAGTGAACGTAGCATTTTTATGTTTTGAAGAACTACGTTTAGAACTAGCCGCCATGCCCTTAGTTGGACGGTCGCATCCGAAGAGGCGATGTGGAGTTGTGTGGAGTTTTCGTCACAATTTGTCGTAGGAAATTTAAGAATAATGAGCATGCATGTTTATTTCATCGCAATAACATTTGTCTGGTCCCCCGGATATATTCATGCAGCTTCTTCGGAATCCTGCCAATGTTATTTGTGAAAAACGATGGGTGATCATTTTAATTGTTCAAATGAGGCTTGATAATATTAGAAGGTGACTTATAAGGCCTACTTTGTTGAAACTAGCTTATCTGGTCTTGAAAATTTGAACATTCAGAGAATCCCTGTCATGGTAAATTTATTGGATAATATTTATAATATTTATTTCCATCGGCTGTTTCACTTTATGGGGAATTTTGAAACGTTTACGAATATGGGGCTATATTCTCTCACGGTGTCTCTTGGTTGTGATTAGGTCGTATGCTGCAGTAATTCCAAAAGTAGTTCCAACATCACTCTTTTGAATACTGTTGGGCTATCGCCCCAATATGAAAATGAAAAATCGGTTCTGGTCATCACGAAAACATGCCTATATAATTTTAATCCCTTAAACCCTACTTTTATACAGAAAAACTGGGGTTTAAAGGGGTATATATATATATATATATATATATATATATATATATATATATTTTTTTGCTTTTCCTATTTCTGCTCAAAAACATAGATTTTGGGTATTCGTTACTAACGCCTACTATAATGAGTTCTAACAATCTATGTTTTGAGCAGTAAAACTCAGAATATTTTATCTTATTTTTTTTTTATTTTTTTCTCAATATATTTTGAAAAGCGTGTTTTCGTAATGGGCAATTGAAATGGCAAAACAAAACAGAGCTGATTCGTTGCGTGAATTTTAGATGCTTATAGGCTCTGCATTTCGAACAGAATTTGGTGGTACGAAAACCGTAGTTTCATGTTAAGTACGTCAGAAAGCTTATTATAAAACATTGACTCGGCGCATGTGCTGTGACATTGGCAAACAGTTAAGACCCGGATCAGACGCCGCAGAAGGCGGCGTCTGATCAGGGTCTAGACTGTTTGCATACAATATAGGAATTTAAGGGTTTAGTTCCCGTTCAGGACCACTTTTAGCCTACACTCAGAGACAATCGACCCACCAGTGCTCTCAGTGCTTTGTTATGAACCAGTCAACACTTACTGGTAATTTTCCAGCTCATCGTCTAGACTGGTCACTGTTTCTTTCATGGCTGCTATGTCGACAGGAGCACCAGTGTGGTCTCGCAGAAGTCTGAAAATATTTACAAGTGCATAAATTAAAACGGTTGCGCACAAGATTTTATGTTTTGCGAACAAGATAAGTTGTGCGCACAAGATCTATGTTGTACAAACAAGATAATATCTTGTGAGCACAAGATACTTTTTTTTTTATTTTGGTTTTCAGGATTATTTCACTCATATCGAGTCAATCGTTATTCAGAGGTGGGTGAAAACCGGAGTACCCGGAGGAAAAACACCTGACCTTCCGTTGCAGAACTTGGCGTCTCACATGTGACCCGAGCAAGGCTCGAACCACAGCGGTGAGAGACCTAATGAATAAGAGACAGCGCTCTTATCCACTAGGCCCGTTGCGCACAAGATATTAAGTTGTGAGCACACGATATTATCCTGTTCGCACAACATATTGAAATAAATTGCATGTCCCTTCCCTGGTTCCGTACAAACACGCCCATACAAATATATTGTAATTTTTACCACCGAAAAAAATAAAAATAAAATAAAACAACAAAAAAAAAAACGAAAACTATAACATGAAAAATTGTGATATGTTTCTTATTTCTGCTCAAAATATATATTGTGGGTACTCATATGAACTGGCGGTTCCAACGAGTACCCATAAGCTATATTTTAGAACAGAAATAAGAAAAATAAGGTTTAGTCCTGTAAACCACAACTTTACTGTATAAAAGTGGGGTTCAAGGGGAGGCGTGGTTTCGTAATGATGATGAGCACAGCTGAGATTGACCAGAACAAAAACAGGACTGGACCTATTTGCAGGCAAATAAAATTAGATGTATAGTATTTCTTTGGCTATCTGCAGTGGACGGGATCAATCGTTTTTAATCAGCGATATGAGCGACAATGTTTATATTGTCACTTATCTCTTGAGACAAAACAGCTTAGCCACGCCAAATGAAAACATGTCTTTGAGGATCCACAGCCCAATTATTATATAGATGACCCTCGTCAGTATGACAGTACAACGAAATTCCGCTATTAACCCTTTTTGTACCAAACTGAATCTTCCCCCTTATATATAGCATGAGTCCATTTAAAAATTTAGGGGTGTCAGGATGTGTTTTCTTCAAGTTTCTTTTGGAAAACGGCTGAACTTTTTGCAAACAGTGTGGGCCCTGATCAGACACCGCTTTCTGTGGCGTCTGATCTGGGCTTGCACTGTTTGCTAGGGTACCCGTTTTGGGGTTCCCGGTACTAAATGGGTTAAGACCACCTAAAATTAAGATTTTCTGTTTGATTTGTGCACCATGGTTTTAACGTCCCGTCCATTTTGGAGACTTTGCTTCCAATTTTGTGGGACTTTTACCCGACATTGAGATGAAATGACATCTCAAGCCCTGCCATCCAATGAAACCAATAGGGATAATATGCATGGGTGGTCCGACTCGCACCACTTTTCCTGGGCAGGCTTTGAACGTCAAACCTAGTTTCCAATACTCGCGTGTGGTCGGTGCAGCTCTGTGTTAAAGCATCATGCAGCCCAATCTATTCATTCAAGCCCCGATGGGCGGGGGCCAAATTGTCGAACTTAACGACTGTATTAGCCACGTCCTGTTCAACCAGTGCACATCAAACACGTGAAAAGCCTCTATTTTTTCTTATCCCTGGGTATGATACCCTTGTTAGAATAAGAAGTTCCTGAACAGTTCCTCCCCAGCTAGCACAAAAAGCGGGCCAACGTCGGACCGACAGCGATACGATCTTCACACGTCGAATCGCTACCGGCCCGACGTTGGCCCAATATTCTTTGCCGGCTTGGTCCTAACTCACCGGGCACATGATATTTGAGCAACGACGCATTTACGTCGATGCAATGCCATACAAGTTTTGGCCAGTAATACAGCCTAACTTCACTGTCAGTCGTTCTAAAAAAACTACAGAAACCGGTATAACTCCTGAAAAGACAAACATGAACCGGTAACCTTGTGTATAGTAACTGGACCTCTCCAAATGTATTAGCCAGGTTGTTCTATAGGGTAAATATTAACCCTTATCCTGTTGAATAATTTAATTAGCCACGCCCATTTCTGACAATCAGCCAATCAGACTACATGATATAATGTTTTAGTCTCAAACTGAATGACAAACAGTACGGATCTTGATCAGATGGCTTCTTCTTCAGAAGCCATCTGATCTAGATCTACACTATTTGCAAAGGAGCTGATTATCGTCAATAGCAGGATAAACGTTATTGGAAAGCTGTCTTTCTGGGGCAAAGGCAATTTCTCTTAAGAAACGTAAACGTAACCCATTTATGCCTAGTGGCCCATTTTGGGGACAATGGCAAACGGTGCAGACCCAGATCAGACGCCGTAATACGCGGCGTCTGGTCTGGGTCTACACTGTTTGCTGAAAGTACATACATTTTTGCAAAATTCACCGCTAACAAAACATACCTGGCTACCCTATAGTTTGAAATGGTTCACACCTAACTTATAAGTTGGAAGATTCCTATGCCTTATACTGGTTAATGTCATCAAAAGAGTTGCCTCCCCTGAAATTATACCAAAATCGCTCGTTTTCTTCAGTCTTGTCAGTTTTCCTATGACAAGATAGTTGCGTTCGTCTTTTCTCCAGTTTTTACATATGTTTCACACCTTTTTACGAAACTATTTCCTTGTACAGTTATGCAACATTTGAAAATGAAATTAGCAAAGAAGCATATAGTCGAACTTCAATGGCTCGAATACCTTTGGGACCTCGAATATCTGTTCAAGACAGGGGTAGTTCGAGCCACTGAGGTTACTGTCAGGAGGCATAAAGAGATATTTTTTGACATCTTTTCGGTGTTCTATGATGAATATGTATGCTGTGTGTACTCATTAGAATCGCCTCATCGAGGCGATTCTAATGAGTACACACAACATACATTTGCAAGCTAAAAAACTAAAATCTCCTTAATTATCCCCCACTATTTCTTATGTAGAGGATTTCGCTAGGGGCTCAAGAATGGGTTCGACTCATCCATGGTAAACGAGTCATCGGTGTTCGAGCCATCGAAATTCTACTGTATGTCAAGCTCACGGTTTACAGTTTGTTTCCCAATGCTTTGCTCAAACACCGGCACCAAGCTGACCATCAAGACACCTTCATCCCGCTGGACAAGTCCGTGAAATGAAATAAAACAAAAATGGGAACTGGCAAACTAAAGATCAGGCATATTAATATTTATGGCTCGTACGAAGGGAGAAAATCTTGTATGTTTTATTTATTTCAGGAACGCACCTGTAGCCTTGTTTACTTTTGTAATACTTTTGTTATAAAGTAGTCGGAGGATAAGTTGAAAGTGACGTTTAAGACTATACCACCATCGATAGGTAATACAGGGTTTTACCGTTATTATCGATAAAATCTAGTAACCGTCCGATAAAGTGAGAAGAATTTGGATCATATACAGAACAAGTTGAAATGGCTGAAGAGGTTAGTGTTGGGGTTGTTTAAAATCCGAGAAGATGACCATTCTTGGTTCGATCGCCACCCCACCCCCACCCCAAAACTTTTTTTTATCGTGAATAGAGTTCTCCCTTTTCTTTGATGTTCTTTTAAATTGAAATTTAAATTTTTTGACATGCATTTTTGTAGGTCACTGCTTTTATTATATTTTTTTTTTTTTGTAATATAGTGTTTTTTATGATTTTATAATGACGACGCAGGTTCGATTCCTGCCTCTTTCGTTGAGATTGATCTTGAAATCTTTTCTATGGCCATTCTCCCCTTCCACTGATTCGAGAAGGTAAGTTGCCAGTTTCTGTACAGGTTAACCGCTTACGTATAAATTGACCGGCTCAAAATGACCTAAATATTGTTGACTGGGCCGTTAAACTCCAATACAAGCAAACAGAATACAAAATATACATTCAGCACTAAAACAGACAGCCCATCTGTTTTCACAAGTTTAAGATTCTTCTGCACATTCTTTGTCCGCATAATCGGAGCACTCGGTTACCGTGTCCGTATCTTCGTCACTGGAGGTCACCTCGATTAGAATCTTCTCTACCCCCTCTTCAACTGCTATGTCTGCTTTCCAGTATACCTTCTCAATATCTTCTACATGTTTGCAGCACGAGAGCCACTCATCTCGCTTACGCGAGCCCATCTTGAAGGTTAGGTTATGCCTGATGATGTAGTCTTTCATCGTTGCCCAGATCAGTTCAATGGCGTTAAGGTCTGCATGGGAGGCAGGGAGTCTCGGGCAGTCATGTCGATGTTCCTTTAATAGATTGTCTAGTGCGAATGGTGGGGCGGGTTTCTGCCGTTTGCATATCTGGAGCAGCTCTGCCTTTAACATTGTAGAATTAAAGTGTATCTTGTGCCGAGTCATCCAGGCCTGAATGTCTGCCTTTCTGGAAGCCTGTGTAGGGCACTTGTCTACCTGAAGGTTGTGGTACGGTGCATTATCAATGATGATAACCGACTCTGCTGGAAAATGCGGAATAAGCTTGTTTTACCCATTAGAAGAAGTTGTTCCAATTCATCTCGTCATGGCAGTCTCCAGTACTTGTGTTCGCCTTCCAGATTTCTTCTGACCCTTGATAAATCCAACCATTGAGCCAGAATGCAAAACCACCAATCTCTCTCCCCTAGAGAATGGAACATTCAAACTAATTTCTGAAGACTGCCAGTTTCTCGACATTTCTCCGTGTGTCTTCTTCTTAACACATAAAAATAAAATTACTGATTTCAGCAGAAGAAAAAGGGCATTGTAATATTTTAAACAATGACAAGTATAATGTAATATTTCGATATTTTAATAACGAAAAAAAAAAAAAGAAAAAAAAGAAAGAAAATTTATTATTGGTGCTCGAACCCACAACTATAAAGTGCAAAATGTTTGAATGACTACTACTCTTTCCACTGTGCCAAGTCGAATATCTACCAGGTGTTTAATAAAATCACATTATATTGAATATTACCGAAGCTTGTTTACCTTTTAACAACAGTGGACTTTGCCCAATAACAAAAATATTCGCTGACGTCACTGCCAACTTATCCTCCGAGTACAGTGCTTATAATTCCCAGTCGGAGGATAAGTTGAAAGTGGCGTTTCAGACTATACCGCCATCAATGGGTGAGACAGGGTTTTACCGTTAATATCGATAGAATCGAATTACCACCCGAAAAAGTGAAAAGAATTAAAAGTTTGCACAATCCAAGATGAAATGGCTCAAGTGGTTAGTGTTGGGGTTGTTTAAGAAACGAAATGACCAGTCGCGGTTCGATTCCTGCCCGGTGCGGGGTTTTTTTTTATCGTGAATAGAGTTCTGCCTTTTCTTTGATGTCCTTTTAAAACCAATTGTATGTGTTTTTTATGTCAAAGTTTTTTACTATATTGTTTTTTTTTTCTTCTTCTGATTTTATAATGACGACGCAGGTTCGACATGTGTCTGTGTTGGCAACATTATTTCGTGGAGATCTTGAAATCTTTTCTACGGCCATTCTCAACTGCCACTGATTCAAGACGGGCAGTTGTCAGTTTCTGTACGGGTTATCCGCTTATGTGGGAATAGTGTTGATAAGTAACTGACCGGCTCACAAAATGACCTTAATATATTCGACGTCGGTTGCGTTCAGCTGTGTCCTGGATGGAGTCTTAAGAAATCATATCAGCAGACATTATCATTGAGACATGAGACATACGTGTATAGCTTTGTGAGAATGTTAAACTTTGATTTTTTTGGAAACCTGCATGAATCTAATGTAATCCGTGAAAAAAAATTCGTGTAGAAGCTCGTTTTTTTGTTTGTTTTATTTGAGGTTTAACGTCCCCGTCAACACTGTAAAGGTCATTTTGGAGACGTTGCTTCCAATTTTGTGGGACTTTTACTCGACATTGAGATGAAATGACATCTCAAGCCCTGCCGCCCAACGAAAACAATAGGGTTTATAAGCATGGACGGGCCGAGTCGCACCGCTTTGCCTGAGCAGGCTTAGATCCTCTAAGCGGTTTACCAGTACTCATGTGCGGGTTGTAGTAGCTCGTCAACAGCTTTGTGACTCTTCTTCTTAGCATATAAAAACAGAATAACTGATCCTAGCAGAAGAAAAGGGCATTGAAATATTTTAAACAATAAAAAAAGTATATTATAATATTTTAAGAAGGAACAAGAAAAAAAAATGTAGTAGTGAGGATCGAACCCCACAACTATAAATTACAAAATATTACATGCGCTATTAGTCAGCCGTCTTTCCAATGCGCCAAGTTGAAAGCCTGACAAGTATAAAACAAACTCGCATTATATTGAATATTACCGATGCTTGCTTACCTTTCGACAACAGTGGACTTTGCTCAATAACAAAAACATTCGCTGACGTCACTGTCAACTTTTCCTCCGACAACAGTACAAGATTTACTGTTGTCGGAAGATAAGTTGACAGTGACGTAAAAGAGTAAACCATCACAGGTAGGTTTGACAGGTTGTACCGTTATCATTATCACATCCTTCATTAGTTGGCAAGACAGATTGTACCGTTATAATTATCGCAACCGAAGCGTCGTTACCTTTTGACAATAGTGGACAGTGCTTAACAACAAAAACATTCGCTGACGTCACTTTCAACTTATCCTCCGACAACAGTACAAATGAAACACCTCGATGACGTTGCGGATGAATAATAGAAAACACGCCAAGCGAGGGTACAACCCGTAACTACCGCGGTAACGGGTGGTGGGGTCGGGATGGCGGGGTGTTCGCGTCAGAGACATTTCACAACATTCCGGTTTCAAAACCGGAACCGTTCGTCCCAGGACATTTCATCAATTATTCCAAGTAGGTGTTTTGAATGGGGACAGGAAACGGAGAATCAAGCGGTAACCCTTGTTAAGGAATTGATTAAAGGTGCCACTTTTAAAATACTGATACTAGTTTTACAGCCGCATAACTGCAACTGAAATAATTCCAATACTACAATTTCATCCGTTTCTGGTCGAGTGTACAAGTTTCCTGGACCATATTACATACTTTTGACCAATTCGCCCGATTAATCCCTCTGACATCATTAACCCTCAAATATGTTCATGGCTCCACAATCGAACCAATTACCCCAAAGGACTAGAATATAACAGGGTTACCATCACGTAAACACGCCTATATAATTTTTACCCCCTTGAACCGCACTTTTTATAGAAAAAAAACTGGGGGTTACAGGGGTAAATCTTATTTTTCTTATTTCTGCTCGACGAGGCGGTTCTAATGAGTACCAACAATCTATATTTTGAGCAGAAATAAGAAACATAGCACAATTTTTCAACTTAAAATGTTCGTTTTTTCGGCGTTAAAGGTTACAATGTATTTGTCTAGATGTGTTTTCGTAATGCTTTTTACGGTGATCAAACAGTCCCTTTACACCAGCTGTATGTGTGCTTTAGAGTTTTGTACCGTTACCAACTTTCGACCTTAGTCACCCAACACTGATCCTCATGTTTTCAAAATAACACAATGGAACCGATACCCGCGAAGGACTTGAAATACAATCTACACTATGATGAATGGCATAGAAAATCTTACGATGACCAAGCAGTCCGTTAACACTAGCTGTAGTTACTGTGTGCTTTTTGATGCAAGAATACACCATAGAACAGATTACTTCAGAGTGAACAAATTTTCTGGACCAGAATAACCAGTTTCAGCCCTAATCGGTGACCCTCAAATATATATTGAAAATAGAAGTGGAGGCAATGATCAGGATTCGATACATTTAACCCGGATTCGATACAATTAACCCACAAGAGGGCCACATGAAAGATTAGTACCAGTACTAAATGTGTTACCCTCTATAAATAAGGTTGATTCATTCATTCACAGCTCCCATCAGAGACACCAAAGGGAAAGAAACACAAACGTGAAACAACAGACCCCAACGGAAACATCAATAGTGGAAAGCCAAAAGGACAGCTACTTTCCCACAAAATGGCCAATAGGCTATCCAAAATAAAATAATATAAGCGACACAAACACCCAAAGACAACCCATAACAAAAATAAACCGCGACAGAAGGAAGAACCGCCTTGGAACGGTTCCACTGGGGGCGGGGGGGGGGGGCTTAAATCGATTTTATGTGGCCACAATCCTCGCCCATACTTCTGTCGTGATTAAGACAAATAATTTGTTCAGTCCACATGAAGGCCTCTCAACTCATCAGTGCAACATCTCCGTGAACACAAAAATCAAACGACCACAGAGATGAAACAACGGTGAGGACTCGACAGCAAGAAACTACTGAAATTCTGGAGCAAAAGAAAACCAAAAGTTAGAATCCGATGGGCCCGACCGGAGACAGAGCATCAGGTACCAACCAACATAAGCCTTTACGCTGGAACCGTCATAGAATCTGAGGTCTGACCCACCGGCGTGCAATTAAAGAGGGAAGCAAAGTTGTCAATCGTGATTGGGTTAACTACCATGCGTGCAGTCTGTCGTATAACATTTATGTTGTACCCAATCGTTTTATATCGAAGAATGATTTTACGAAATTGGGTGCTGAAGACTTTGCGGTTATATATTTTTCTGAATTTATATACTAAGTCACCATAAAATTTAAAATTCGGGTTCCGATAGACCTTGTTGCAGGAGAGATTTAAGTCCAATATTGAATTTTGAAATTAAATCTGAATGACGTCTATAAAATTTTGCAAAGACTTTGCGTGGTTTATCGTACCGATAACCCTGATTAAGAAATTTAGCCGTTAAAAATTATTTTGAAGCCCGAGTTCTTTATATTCTTTAAGCATGATTTAAACTGCCAAACAGATATAACATTTTCCCAGGCTATCCAAAGTTCACCAATAATCGCCCCATCAGCATCCTCAGTGCTTTGATTTGTTTTTCAATTTTGTTGCATTTGATAGCCCAACCCGAATGCAGTGCTATTGAAAGCACAAATCTTACCGTAGATCTCTTCTGTCATCGTCCTGAGCTGTTGTGAGTATAAGGAAGTTGAGACAGAAGAAGAAGCTAAATATAATATAAATGGTAGACATCACCTGCAAAGAAAGCAGAAGTATGAAATATATAGGGTAGACATCACTTGGAACGAAATATATAAATGTTAGAAATCACTCAAAATTCAAAGAGAGGCATGAAATATGTACGTTAGACATCACTTGCAATGACATACAAATGGTAGACATCACTTGCAATGAAATTTATATGATGGACACCACCTGCAAAGAAATATTTATGTTAGATATCACCTGCAATCGGAGCAGAGGTATGATGTATGTTTGTAGATATCACTTGTAAAAAGAAGCATTAAGTACATTACGAAAACACGCCTATGCAAATACATTGTAAGCTTTGCCGCCGAAAAAAACAAACATTTAAAGATGAAAAATTGTGATACTTTTCTTATTTCTGCTCAAAATATTGATTGTAGTTTATCGTTAGAACCGCATCATCGAGGCGATTCTAACGTGTACCCACAATCTATATTTTAGAGAAGAAATAATAAAATTAAGGTTTACCCCTGCAAACTCCGGTTTTACTATATAAAAGTTGGGTTCAGTGGGGTCTAAATTATATAGGCGTGTTTTCGAAATGATATATACTCACCGGAAATAGAAACTATACACTCATTTTTGAGTTGTCTCTGGCAAAACAATTTAATGAAATTTGAATTTCAATTATATAAATTATCATCATTGTCATGTCTGATTTATAGAATAAAATATTTAATGATAGCTACGATTTAACGGGTAAAGCCACGGGTTCAAAGCAAGGGTCGAAATTTTGCTGTTCAAGTTTCCATTGGGTCAAACATTTTGTGTCGAGAATGTGATTCCCATTTTTACCAGTTATTACGTATCATCTAACGTTTGGAATATTGTTTACAAAATGAAAATTTTCACAATGGTTGAAATGGTATCGACGTGTAAATATTGGACCAAACCACCGGAAGTGAGCGAAAAGTATGGCACTTCTGATTGCGGTTTTTGGTTTAATCAATATTTAAGACACAGCTGAAGATGCTAAAATGATTGAAGCCACTTTTGGGTCGAATTTTGGCTTGAAACATTATTTTGAAAATTTCGCTGAAAAAAAGCAGTTTTTGAGATTTCAATAAAATGTTTGTTTCTCGATAATTTTTAGATGTTATGTTATTTTTTTATTTCTTGCTTTGCACTTGTTACCTATACGCAAAAATGTTGAAGTTAAAATTTGATTACAAACAGATTTTGTGAAAAATGCACTTTTTTACATTTTCCCCAAAAACTTTTATTTTGAACACCAGATTTTCTTACAATTGTTACAGGATTAATGCCTATAGTTAGTCAAATCCTTAATCAATAATTTTTAACTGAATTATCCACTTGTTTTGTCAGGCGAGACAATTTAAAAGTGTATAGTTTCTATTTCCGGTGAGTATATGATAGACATCGCCTGCAAGAAGTATATCGTATTGGCGAAAGAAACACATATTTATATAACATATACGGTAGACATCAACAACAAACAAAGAGGTATAAAACTTATAATAGCTATCTCTTGCAAGCAGGAACATAAGGTACAGATGGTAGGCAAACCTGAGGCATGAAATATATATGGTAGATATCACTTGCGAGGAGAAATATATGTCATATATTGTAGACATCACCTGCAAAACAGCAGTAAATGATAAATATAGAATGGATATTTCCTGCAAATAGATTTTGTTTGTTTGTGTTGGAGTTTGACGGCCCAGTCAACACTATTTTAGTTCATTTTTGAGACGGTCAGTTTACCTATCCACACTTTTCCTGGGCAGGCCTATATGTATGCGGTTAACCAGTACAGCGCACATTCTTTCGCCAGAAACTGCCCTTCTTGAATCAGCGGAAGGGACAGAATGCAAATAGAAATTGATAATATATGTGGTAGACATCCTCTGTTAGAAGAAGTACATAATATAAATAATAATGGGTATCACCTGCATATAAAGCAGAGATATGAAATATATACAGTACATATTACATTCATGCTGATATTAAAAGGTAATTTGAATATGCACATTGTAAAAATAATCTTAAACCGCAGTACACCAATGTTGCGATGTTAAGATGATGACAGGGCCCCTATTTTGCTGGCTCTAGAGAGGAAATGAACATGTTTTTAAAACAAATTTCGTTTTGATTATTCGTACTGAACTACTGTAGTTTTTCCATACAGAATTTGGATGAATGCTCCAGAATTTTAAGGCACCAAAGTAAAATTGAGAGAGAGACGTCAATTGATGCTGAAAGTTAGCGAAAAATGACTGCAACATGTGCGAACTTTTTAGTGTTTTTTTTTTTTTTCATTCTGGTTCTTGAACTAATGATTCAGTATGATTTTGACAAATGTATATATTCGAGCGCATTAGCAAGTTGGTATGATGGGTGCCAGAAAACCATGTAGCGCTTTATAAGCCATGGTGCCCGACCAGTTTGAAATTTTTCTTCGGTGTCTTAACCCCAAACGTTTGTCCTATATCTTTGAATGTTAATGATTGAATGATTAATGGTAAAATCTAGAACTTGTAATAACGTCATTTTCGAAAGTGTTTCTTGACCTATTATATTATATTATATTATATTATATTATATTTAATTTCATCATGACATATTATATTATGTTATATTGTGTTATTTTATATTGTGTTATTTTATATTATGTTATATTATATTATACTAATATTATATTATATTATATTATATTATATTATATTATATTATATTATATTATATTATATTATATTTACCATATATATGTATCACAAAATCCGCTCAAGTTAAGAAGTACAATAAGTGTGCTCGTCTAAATGTGGCAATATATATCAGTGTTTCCTTTAATATTTTCACAGTTTGTATTTTGCTACTATGTTTCCTTGTTTGGTACTAGGTTTTTATTTTCTTTATTTCCTGGAGCTGCACAAACAAGAAATATTATTTTTTCTTAGAGTTTTACATAGATTCGGTTTTCCGTCCGTCCTGCTGTAATCATTTTCGTTAATACTATCAAATCGCGAATGAAGCATTAAAATCATCACGAAAACACGTGTTTATAGTTCTGACCTCCTTGAACCCCACTTGTATATAGTGAAACTGGGGTTTACAGGGGTAAACCTTATTGTTCTTATTTCTGCCCTAAACTATAGATTGTGGGTACTCGTTAGAACCGCCTCGACGAGGCGGTTCTAACGTGTACCCACAGTCCATATTTTGAGCAGAAATAAGAAAATGTCACAATGTTTCATCTATCTTCAAATAGAATTGAAGGCAATGATCAGGAATCGATTCGATTAACCCACAGCTCCCATCAGAGGCACCAAAGGGAAAGAAACACAAACATGAAACAGACCCTAATGGAAACATCAATAGTGGAAAGCCAAATGACAGTTACTTTCCCACAAAAAGGGCCAATTGGCTATCCAAAACAAAATTATATAAGCGACACAAACACCCAAAGACAAACAATAACAAAAATAAACTGCGACAGAAGACCCGCCTTGGAAGGGTCAACGAAACGAATTCCACTGGGGGCTTAAATCGATTTTACGAGGCCATAATCCTCGTCCTTACTTCCGTCGCCATTTAGACAAATGAAGGCCTCCTAAATCATCAATGCAACATCTCCGTGAACACAAACATTCAAGCAACCACAGAGATGAATGAAACAACGGTGAGGACTCGACAGCAAGAAACCACTGAAATGCTGGAGCAAAAGAAAACCAACAGTTAGAGTACGATGGGCCCCACCAGAGACAGAGCATCAGGCACCGAACACCATTACATAGAATTAGATTCTCTCTAATTCTCAGTAAGCCTTTACGCTGGAACCATTATAGAATCTGAGGCCTGACCCACCGGCGTGCAATTAAAGAGGGAAGCAAAGTTGTGCTTGCAGTCATTCGTATAACATTTATGTTGCACCCAATTTTTTTCATATCGAAGAACGATTTTACGAAATTGGGTGCTGAAGTCATTGCGGTTATATATTTTTCTGAATTTATGTACTAAGTCACCATACAATTCGGGTTCCGACAGACCTTGTTGCAGAAGAGATTTAAGTCCAATGTTGAATTTTGAATGACGTCTATAAAATTTTGAAAAGGCTTTGCGTAGTTTATGGTACCGATAACCCTGATTAAGAAGTTTAGCAGTTAACTGAGTTGACGTCAGTTACATGACTACACACTCTAGCAAAGCGAATTAATTGCGAAATATAAACGCCATAGGATGACGCACGAGGAACCATCCAAAATAGGAAAATTTACAATCTCAAAATATAAATAATCGCGTATCATAAAATTTGCAAGAAACAAACCCATCTACAATAGTTTGATGAAAATCCAAAAAACGGGGCCTCGGTATCAGAATAATTTGCTTTATTTAACTGAAGTTCTGGGTGGGGGGTAATTTTGACTGATCAAACCATCGAAATAGGTATTGTCACTATTTACTAAATCATCCAAATATCTAGAAGTAGAGCTAAATACTCCAATGATTTCAGACTGGTTTTCAGCAGATAGGGACATAATGAAGTCGCTCTCATATCAAAACAATAACAGATCAGCCACAAGGGGTGCGCAAATAGTACCCATCGGAATACCCACAACTTGTCTAAATAACTTACTACCAAATATTATTTAAATATTGTCAAGTAGAAAGTTGAGAGCTTCACACACTTTCTGACATGACCATGAAGTATAATTTTCATGCTCTTCAGAAGTGAAAAAAGCATTACTTACATTACATGCAAGATAGAGGGAGTCTTCCCGATGAAATATTCATTCAATTAAATCATTAAGTTTTTCTATTATAAGATTATGAGGAATGTAGTGTAAAGGGTGGAAAAATCATAAGTAGACAGACATGAAGCACGAAAACGTCTGGATTTCAATTTATTTAAAACTTGATTGTAATTTTTATAGACCAAAACAGATTTCTACCTGATCTTTCGAAGACTTTGTCGCAATGTTTTATCACATGTTTTTGATGGCAGTTAAACATGAAGTTAGTAATTTGGAGAGTTCAGTGGTGGTACAAGAGTTGGAATTTGCAATAAACCGTGCTTTGTATGGCCTTTTATGAAGTTTAGGTAACCAATATAACGTAGGAGTCTTGGCCTTCTGTAACACAAGACAGCAAACTTGGTGGCTGAATGACAAATGTGGTCATCAACTTAAATCCTCTCTACAGCTAAAGGCTGAAGTTCATAGGCTTTAGTACCACCAAGTTCTTACTGAAGAGTGTTAACATAGTGAAGCCGTCAAACAAGGACCACACTGTTATCTGCTGGAGCCAAAATAAACATCTTATTAGATTCTTGAATACCTTGTTTAAGGTGACGTAAAGACGTCTTAGGTTTAGGAGGTAATAAGTTCGTATTTTGAGAATAAAAATAAAATGCGTTTGTTCACTAATTTCAGAATGCTCAGTTTCCATTACTTAAGAGCTTTATGCTCAACATACTCTCGTTTACACCATCGATTACCATAACTCATTTATGACCTCATTTATGACCTGGCGCAATGAATAACGCTCGAACCCCCTCCTGTCCCGAACAAATTTTACATGCCCCTGAAAATATACTCATGAGCCACGACAAGCGAAAAGAAATCTTCGGCTATGTGCGCCCAGCGAAGACTCAGATCAGACTGCGCATCCGAGTCTTCGCTGGGCGCTAAATGGACGCTTATTGACGCACAGCGTCTACACACAGACATATGGAGGGGTGTATTCTGAGTTAGTGAGAATGCAGGCTGTTTTTGTGCACACCTGCTCGAAGGCATATTTTCACTTGCCGAGGCCAATGTAAATAACACGACTTTAGGGGAATGGGAACGCCTTCAGGGGAGGTAACCCCTGCTTAAGTATATTTGTCTCCCATGTCGATAGGGATCAACTCTTAAAGGAAAGAATTTGCTCCTGAGGAGCAACAGGAGCAAATTCTTTCCTTTAAGGGTAGACCCCTTTTTCAGTGAAACAGGGCTTATATAAAAGCAAACAGGAAGTCCCGAAACTTGTCTTTCATTGAAAAATGGCGGAAAGGCTGCCAGGTGTTCCCATTCCCCTTAAAGAACGCGTATATTTGAGGCCATTGAAATCTGTTCGAGGAAGAGGTAGTTCGAACAATTGAGGTGTCCTGGTCTCTGGTAGGGCGCGACGGATTTCAGCTGTTGGTTTTCCCTGCTTCAACATTTCAGTTCAGTCATCGTTGTTTCAACTTTGTATTCGTTTGATGTTTTTGTGCTCGGAGATGTTGCATCTATGTGTTTTTGCGAAGATTGAACACATTATTTGGCTATTCCAAGGCGGTGCATCTGTTGTGGTTCACGGTTCGTTATTGTCTGATGTTATATACGTTGCTTTGTATTAGCGCTTCTTTCCCTTTTGAGTCTATCGATTTCTGTTTCTGACCATCGGCTTCACTTTAATTTATGAAATTAGGAGGCATAATGGGGATGACTTAAGGATATAGTTTCAATTTTCTGTACAAATAAAGCACTGGTGTTTGTACTCATTAGAATCGGCTCTGACCCTGTGTATTGAAGCTGACACCTTTTGGTCTGTATCTACCGCTCAATGATACCTCTAGGGTTTAATTATAACTGGGGTCGGTCAGACTTGCACCACCTTGCCTGGGCAGGTTACCAGATCTCATGATCGGTCGGTTTTATCTCTGCGCGAAAGCAGCATGCAGCTCAATCTATTTATCCAAGTTCCGATCGGCGGGGGTGCGCATGAATAATGTTGATTATGATTTTATTCCTCCAAGGTTATATTGATTAAAGGAAATTTATAATAGCAAAAATAAAAAAATAAAGCTAGAGATCCAACACAACACAGAATCGCCTGTAGAAAGTGTTTATTAATTTTAAAATTCTCGTCTAAATAAACTTAGAAGGTTTCTGAAAATGTTTCTCTTATTGCAGAAATGCTTTTGAAAGTAATGTTCAGGCGTAAAATAAAATATTACACAAGAAAACCTATCTTCGGTTTTGTTTATCAGGCAAGACACACACCCTGCTAGCACAAAACAGCTGGTCAGCGTCGGGCCGATAGCGATACGACATTGTCGTATCGCTATCGACCCGACGATGGCCCGGCATTTTATTTTATTATTATTATTATTATTATTATTATTATTATTATTGTTGCTGGCTGGGCATCGACCTGCTCAGCTACACAGACTAGCAAGAGTCTTTCATAAATTTTAGATATTGAAACTAAAGGCATTGTACTATCCTAGCAGGGGACACAAGGGTGCAGATCTGAATGTGACGATTCGCAGTTTTATATGATCTTTGTTGCTCGCAAATGCTTACACTCTAAATTGCTAATAGTCACGCACTGCATGACCTCAGGCATCAATGGACAGTTTCGCATTTCAGGGCAGGGGACAGTTTCGCATTTGGACATCAGGGGACAGGTTATCGCAGCACTTTTTTGTCCGCACCACACCAAGTTTTTGAATCGTTATCGACAACTTCTGGAGGAAGCGATAACTTCTGATCTGGTTCCAAAGTGCCCAATACATGCACAAAATCAAACCAGAATACCAAAGAAACACTTCTCTTTTTGCATAGGCTGACAGCAGCATCATTCCACTTACCCCACCTACTATTTTTTACATACAAAAAAGCATGACTCCACCTCACTTTGACAGATCCTGTGAATTTACTTCCAAAATTGTTGAATGTCATGTACACTCAGTCACATGCAAAGAAATTGACAGAAAAGTTTACCACAACCTGTATACTTTTTCAGGAATCCTCTTTGAAAAACAACCACTTTTTAGTGCCAAAGCTATCTTCGTGAATTCAGATATGCCGCTACACCTTGAACTTGCACAGCATCCAGACAGCTGGAGTATTAGTTTCGTATTTCATTTCATAAAAGTACAGGTGCTCAGCAAACAAGCCCACACTGGCAAAAATATCCACATATCACAATTTCTATGAGCAACCATGCCATTATTGACCCTACTACTATAATATTTTGAAAAACGTCCACCCTCAAATGCGAAACTGTCCCCTGAAGCCTTGAGGGTGGACCATTTTTTTTAATGTTATAGTAGTAAGATCAATAATGACATGGTTGCTCATAGAAATTGTCATATGTGGATATATATTTTTTTCAAATGTGGACTTGTTTGCTGAGTATATGTACTTTTATGAAATGGAATATGCAACTAACACTCCAGCTGTCTGGATGCTGTGAACGGCAAGGTGAAGCGGCATATCTGAATTCAAGAAGGTAGCTTTGGCACTAAAAAGTGGCTGTTTTTCAAAGAGGATTCCTGAAAAAAAATTTCTTTGTTGTGGTATAATTTTATGTTTATTTCTTTGCATATGACCCAGTGTGCAAGATATTTCAACAGGTGCCAAGTACTGGGTTTTGTGAGTAAATTTACAGGGTCTGTCAAAGTGAGGTGGAGTCATGCTTTTTGTATGTAAAAATAGTGGGTTGGGTAAGTGGAATGCTGCTGCTGTCAGCTTACGCAAAACAGAGAAGTGCTTCTTTAGTATTCTGTTTTGTGCATGTTTGGATCAGTTTGAAATCAAAACAGAAGTTATCGCATCATCCAGGAGTTGTCGATTAAGATTCGAAAACTCAGTGTGGCCATGGTGGCGCGGACAAAAAAGTGCTGCGATTAACTGTCCCTTGGTGCCTAAGCAAGAGCAAGCGGGGAGGAAACAATTTACTGGTCGAACTAATTACCGGTGTATGTAAAATTACGTTCTTATGTGGGGAGGGAAACGTTATGTTAACTTGAAATAAACAATAAAATATACAATGGGTTTTATTTTTCTATAATGACAAACTTATTTCGTTCTAACAGATTATAACTCATCTAGCTTGATAGTATATTATTCTAAAACGAAGACAAGTTCTCACCATATAGTAACGACCTTTCCCCTAATTTCCTTCGTTTTACGCTGATCCACATATACAGTATCTTATGTTAAGATAGACAGGGGGATAGTTAAAATTAAATAACTGCAATCTCTTTTACCCTAATTGTATAAAGCAGCCATATCATTACTGACTATCCTCTACCAGGGTATCAGAACGGATTGCGAAATCAGAGATTAGTCTGCAAATACAATTCTAAGGTCATCTAAGCAAATGTTATATCCCGTGCAAACGAGATTGTGGCGCCATATCATCTTGTTACACAGTGTTAATCTGCATAATTATTGACTTACAGAACATTTGTGCTCACATACCAGAAAACGGTCCTTGGCATTCTCCCATTTATGAGCCTTCGAATGCCCTTGCGCAGTCAACTAATAGAGCTAGGCGCGTGCGCCGTCTTGCAAAATGTCGTACACTTTTGCGAGTAGCAAGATCTTAATCCTTACGATGGCGATCACAACAATTGTCGTCTATCAACAAATGTCGTCTGCTGGTTCCTTTAAGGTCATTGTTGCAAACAGTGTGGTCCCAGATCAGACTGCTCCTATTCCTCTAGGAGAAGTCTGATCAGAGTCGACACTGTTTGCCTGTATGCAAAAAGGATGCTTGAAAAGTTTGCAAGAAAATACAGCAGACGTCATAAGCAGACGCCATTTTTAAATGCAGTTTTCATCACGTATATAATAAGTCAATGAAAGGAAAACATCCGTAAACTCCAATTTATTTGGAGAAAACTAGGGTTTACAGGGGTATATATTATTATTCTTTTTTTCTGTTCCATGACATAGTTTGTAGGTAGTCGTTAGGACCGTCTCAATGAGGCGGTTCTAACGAGCACCCACAACCTATGTTTGGAGTTTAAATTAGAAGAATATCACAAATTTTTACAGAAAAATAATCGTTTTGGAGATATGAAAGAATTCACTATATGAGCCCCGCCAAGCGAATTTGGGTCTTCGAGCATTCCGTCATGACAAACTTTAACTGCGCATGCCCAGCCATTCAGAGGGGCCAGGGATATGGCTTTCTGTCTGAAGGTTCCTCTTGATTCACTGCTTGTATGAGCGAGCAGCGAAGGTACTGGCGAGACTGCGCGAATGCGCAGGCTCGCCTGAACCTCGCGAATGCGCAGGCTCGCCTGAACCTTCACTGCTCGCATAGGCGATAAGTACCAAAATCGCTTGGCGGGGCCCATATGATATCACAGAGATGTCTGAAGGGTTATGGCGCACGCTCAACAGAGTATATGACAAGTATTATTTTCTCATGAGCTGACCCATATGATATTGTGTGATTGAGACAGGCATTACGAAAACATGCCTATATAAATACATTGTAACCTTTATCGCAGAAAAAAAATGAAATTTTTTAGATGAAAAATTGTAATATTTTTCTTATTTCTGCTCCAAATATAGATTGTGGGCACTCGTTAGAACCGCCTCATCGAGGCGGTTCTAACGAATACCAACAATTTATATTTTATAGCAGAAATAAGAAAAATAATGTTTACCCCTGCAAACCCAGGTTTTACTATATAAAAGTGGGGTTCAAGGAGGTCAAACTTATATAGGCATGATTTCATGATGAAAATTTCAGATAATGTCGTTGCCGAGCAAAACTAGGGCGAGATTCCCATTATTGACTTTTTTATCTTTTCTCCTTGCAGTGTTTGTTTTTAAAAATCAGTAGAATAAAATAGTGAGTTTTGATTGTGAGTTTTTCTCTTTTCTGTCTTCACCATTAAAAACGAATAAGAGCATGCAGACCACAAGTGAAGATAAGGGTCTAAACTTTATCATAACCCCAAATGGCATTTCAATTAATGTCACGGCCCCGCCCATCGAGGTTTGGAGAAATAGATGGGCTGCATGATGCTTCCACGCAGAGCTGAAACCGACCGTACACGAGTACTGGTAAACCGCTTAGAGGTTCTAAGCCTGCCCAGGCAAAGCGGTGCGAGTCGGACCGTCCATGCTTGTAAACATATTGGTTTCATGGGGCGACAGGGCTTGAGATGCCATTTCATCATAATGTCAGGTAAAAGTCCTACAAAATTGGAAACACCGTCTCCAAAGTGACCTATACAGTGTTGATGGGGACGTTGAGCCTCGAATCAAACAAACAAACAATTAATGTCAATCTTGCTGTAAAGCACCAGTCAATGGAGCAACACTTTCATAGGCTTAACCTGGATCCAAGGTAACAGCACCGTTACAGTTAATGCTTTTATGCAATATCTAAAAAGTTATAAGTTTGTTACCACTTATTATATACGGTGTATCATTGTTTTGTATTGTTTCTAAGTATCTTGTTATAGGTGAAGATCGTAACTAATTAGAACTCGAGACCCGACTCCTTTGTCATGTCATTTCGAAAACATTCCTATACAAATACATTGTAAATTTTACCGCCGAAAAAAAATGAAAATTTTGAGATGAAAAATTGTTATATTTTTTCTTATTTCTACTCAAAATATAAATTGTAGGTACACGTTAGTACCGCCTCATCGAGGCGGTCTTAACGAGTACCCACAATATATATTATAGAGCAGAAATAAGAAAAATAAGGCTTACCCCTGTAAAGTTTTACTATATAAAAGTGGGGTTCAAGCGGAACAGAGTTATATAGGCGTGTTTCCTGATTTGAAATGTATGACAATAAAATATGTTTGAAGAAAATATGTTGGGACAACATTTCTTTAACGCTTTGTGTCTAGTTGGGTTAAACCAATGGCTCCGCTGCATGACTTCATACATTTTACTCTCGGCATTTGAGTTTAAGACATGCTTCATGTTAAGATATGATAATGATGGCAGTTTTGGTCCTGGTATTCCATTTCCACATTTGCTGGTATTGATTGCCTTCAATATCACGCTTGCTCTGTGATCAAAGTGTCATCTTAAAATGTCTTTTTTTCTCTTAATTATATGAAATTATCATTGAGAACGAATTAAAGGTCAATTACTGTAGAAATTAGGGAATTAATGCTGATTTTAACGCTTCCACCATAAGATGACGTTAAGACATTAAATGGGCCCCGTCAAGCGATTTTGGTACTTATCGCCTATGCGAGCAGCGAAGGTTCATGCGAGCCTGCGCATCCGCGCAGTCTCGCCAGAACCTTCGCTGCCCGCTCATACAAGCAGTGAATCAAGAGGAACCTTCAGACAGAAAGCCATATCACTGGCCCCTCTGAATGCCTGGGCATGCGCAGTTAAATTTGTCATGACGGAATGCTTGAAGACACAAATTCGCTTGGCGGGGCTCATTACTGTAATGGGTTCGTAACACGATGTATGTTGTTATAGCCTTAGCCAACAGCAAAGGCTCCGACTGGAGTGCGCATGCGTGCAGTCAGGTGCCAGTTATTCAAAATTAACGACGTCGTTAGACAACTAACGACGCCCTTAGTTAACGAATCGTTAAAACTTTAATTATTTAATATATCAAATATACTAATATTTTTGACGAAAAAATGCGAGCAGTTTTTGCGTATGCAAAAGCTACTCACATTTCGAGGCAAAAATGACAAAATTTTAGATATTGTACTTGCTAGAATAGTTACTAATTTGACCGCTAACGAGCTCGTTAAGCTAACAAGGCTTTGAACAACTGGAACCTGGTCTTATTCTTTGCTGTTCCCTTAAAACCTCGAGGCGCCCTTGACTGAATATCTTTACTGAATGCGAGAATAGCGTGGTTTTCTTCGGCACGGTCTACTTCTTGTCAAGTAAAGACGCCATTTAAGCATACACGAATGTACAGCCATTAGTTATCCACAGTGCGGCAACAACAAGTATAAGCTTTCACAAAAAGAAACAAAAGAGGCCCATAACAAGAATAAGCTTTTACAAAAAGAAAAAAAGAGGCCCGAGGGCAGAGGTCTGGCTCAGAATTGCTATCAAATTTGTGTAAGCCATAGAGGCCCATGACAAGTATAAGCTTTGACACAAAAAGAGGCAGAGCTCTGGCACAGAATTGCTATCACATTTGTACAAGACCATATTTGCTGCCATATTTGTACATGCTAATACAAAATATAAATCTACACACTCTCATCGACCACGATGGATCACTGTCTATCCTATAAGCTCCCTAGGAGCCTTCGGCTCTGGTGCTACAATTGCATAAGGCTTAGACAGGACGGTTTCAATCAACTGGCCGCTGAACTTAACACGTCACACTGGTTTGTTGAGTTTAACAAGTGCCAGATAAGGATGGAAATGCACACGCAGTAGTATCACTAAGTGCCAGACTGCCAATTACAATCATAAGTTTGCCAAACACAGCAAATTGTATAAAACATATTTCTGAGATATAATTCTGGACATTCACAAGCGCAGACCTACCTTTTTGAAAAGCTATACTTGTATAAAAAATAACGTTAAGGTTTAACGTCCCCATCAACACTATGTTGGTCAATTTGGTGACGCTGCTTCCAATTTTGTGGGACTTTTACCCGACATTGAGATGAAATGACATCTCAAGCCCTGCCGCCCAGTGAAACAAAAAGGCTTATATGCACTGGACGGTCTGACTCACACCGCTTTGCCTGGGCAGGCTTAGTCCTAAGCGATTTACCAGTACTCGACTGTGGCCAGTTTCAGCTCTGCGTGGAAGCAACATGAAGCCCAATTTATTTCTCCAAGCCCTGTTTGGCGGGGCGGGAACAAAAATGACGTATTGTCGTTTTCAATTGATCAACTTATGAACTGCTAATATGTTTAAACCAACCGTGCACGAGGCAGCAAGGTGCGATAATACATGTGGCTGTTGACTAATAGTTTTTTTTTTTGGGGGGGGGGGGGGTTACGGCCCTTCCAAGATCGTTTCACTCATATCGAGCCGATCGTTAATCAGAGGTGGACGAAAACCGGAGTACCCGCAGAAAAATCACCTGACCTTCCGTTGCAGAACTTGGCGTCTCACATATGACCTGTTGACTAATAGGCCTAAGGCATCACTAACAGAGCTGCCCAAGGCATCATTCCTCTAGCCTCTGTTGCTCTATTTGCAACAGACAGTTCGGAGTTAGAATCGGTCTCATCAGCAATCTTAGAACACACAAATAGTAACATTACTCAAATATGATTAAGATTGGTCATTGTCACTTGTGACAGACGAACTATTATATGGGCCCCGTCAAGCGATTTTGGTACTTATCGCCTTTGCGAGCAGCGAAGGTTCAAGCGAGCCTGCGCATCCGCGCAGTCTCGCCAGAACCTTCGCTGCTCGCTCATACAAGCAGTGAATCAAGAGGAACCTTCAGACGGAAAGCCATATCCCTGGTCCCTCTGAATGGCTGGGCATGCGCAGTTAAAATTTGTCATGACGGAATGCTCGAAGACACAAATTCGCATGACGGGGCTCATATATTAACGTTAAGCCTAAACTACTTCGAAAGAGCGTGGTTGATTGGCTAGGCCTAACCCATTGTATACTGGTGGACTGTTCCATTGCTATATGTTGGACAAATCCATTTGTAATTTAAGGGGTTTCAGGCCTATTTTTCCGTTTAAATTCTATTTTTGGCGGATAATATGGTAAGCAAACAGCGCAGGCCCCGAGTTTTGCGGCGTCTGTTCTGGGCCTCCACTTTTTGCCAAGGTACCCCTTTAGGGGTTTCCCTCATGCAATGGGTGAATACAGCCAATGACTGGATAGGTTTTCAGCAGTAACAGAAATGAAAAGGACTGAGCCTGGAAACTTGGATCCCTTTTGACAATTGGAATGTTTTAGGTTTCTTCGCTATTTCTGGAAACTCGTAACGTATATCCGGTCGCTGGTGAGTGAGCCGGAATAATCCACAAAAGGCATCATTTCTCAGTGTGAGAAAAACGTCACTGTCATTTGAGCCACGTAGGTTATTGGTTATTGCTATGTTGGTTGTAACAGTTTTCTTGTACCATAAAGGTGGTTCTAACGAGCACCAACAATCTGCGTTTAAGGGAAATGGGAACACCTTCAGGGGAAGCAACTCCTGCAAAAGTAAATTTTTCTCCCATGCCATTGGGGTCGACTCTTAAAGGAAAAAATTTATTCCTCTCAGAGTAGACCCCTTTTCCGTGGGACAGGGCTTATAGAAAAGCAAACAGTCCCGAAAGTTGTCTCCCTTTGAAAAATGGCGGAAAAATCTACCAGGTGTTCCCATTCCCCTAAAGTTGGGACACTAATATTAACACTTATCCCGCTGTACACAACAACTGGCTACAAACAATGTAGATCCAGATCAGATGGCATCTGAAGAAGCCGGCTGATCAGGATCAACACTGTTTGACATTAAGTTTGTGAATTGATATGAATAAGTTACATCAAATAATCTGATTGTATCGAAATCAGAAATGGGTGTGGCTAAATTATTTTATTTTATTCAGCGGGATAATGGTTAAATGGGCCAAACTACGACAAAACTAAAGCCCCCACCCACTGGGGCTTGAAGAAATAGATAGGCTGCATGATGCTTCCACGCAGAGCTGAAACCGACCGCACACGAGTACTGGTAAACCGCTTAGAGGATGTAAGCCTGCCCACACAAAGCGGTGCGATTCGGACCGTCCATGCTTATAAACCCTATTGGTTTCATTGGGCGACAAGGCTTGATATGTCATTTCATCTCAATGTCGGATAAAAGTCCCACAAAATTGGAAGCAATGACTCCAAAATGACCTTTCTAGTGTCGACGGGGACATTAAACCTCAAATCAAACAAACAAACGACAAAACCTACAATAATATAAGTGAGACCAGCGAAGCCTCCAGATTAGCCTGCGCATCAAGTAAATATGAAAAACATTTCTCTTCTTTGGAAAGTCCATCGTGATATCAGCAAATACTCTGACCAGACTGCGCGGATGCGCAGGCTGATCTGAGTCTTCGTTGGTCGCATTATTGTAGTTTTTGTTGTGCGCTGGCTCAAAATCTATTGTCTGGCCTTATAAGAGTGAACATTGCACGGGCATTTGATAACAAATCCGTGCGACAAAGTGCATTCTTTCATATCTCGAAAGATCCTGTCATTTTTCTGATGAAATTTGTAATATTGTTCTTTTATATATTCTAAACATAGGTTGTTGGTGCTCGTTAGAACCGCCTTATTAAGGCGGTTCTAACGAGTACCAACAACCTATGGCAAGGAGCAGAAATCAGAAAATAATTTATACCCGGGTAAACCTCAGTTGTCTCTGTATAAAGTGTGTGTGGGGTTGGGGTGTCATTAATTGTTCATTTCACGGATTTGTCGTCATGGTAAACCTAACCTTCCATTCGTGTACACAGTGTCTTCCCTATAATACAGTTTAGCCTATGTCTTGATTAAAACTTTAATGGTGAAAACTGTTTTCTTTTGAGACCAATTTTGCGCTTTCCAAAGAAACTTTATTTGATTGTTTCTGAAAACATGACTGTTGCAAAGCTTTGAAGTCGAATGCGTGAGAACGATATACTCGGAAACTGCTCTTTGGCGTTATGCCTTAGTCCTTTCAACCCATATTGACCGACGATGCATTTGCGTATGTAACGTGACGTCTGATTGGATAACGTCAAACCTTTTGAGACTGTATATACTACGAGTATACTGTCTGAAATCCGACGGTCATCGTGTAACGTCGCTTTTCATGGGTTCGTTTTTTATTTTTACCATGGCAGCCATCTTGGTCATGTGATCCCATTTAAAAAAAACACAAAACTTTTGTTTCTCCATCCCATAAACGCTTCATATGTACATTTGGCCAAAATATGCACAGCTGTTTTTTTATATCTGAGTGGTCCTGGACCAAGGTCAATGACTAACGTTGACCTTTGGTACTCGTGCAGCTTCATTAACTTGTTTAGCCGATTGCATATACCATCTAAGTTCACAAACAATGACAGTTTTGGAAAAGTATTAATTTTAATTTTTAGCCGTCATCAACTACAAATTTTCAGATCACAGGCCGCAGTAGTTTCCAAATAATACTCATTTTTTACTTTTTCCCATACATTTAAAGCCCATGCAACCAAAGATGACCTCGATCGAAATTTGGTCAACTGACCATCACATAAATTTGGTCAAGGTCATCCAGGGATCATCATTTGAAAAAACTATAATTGGTTTGAGTCCCCAATGCAGCATACCAAGTTCCATGAACATCAACAAACTGGTTCTGTGGAAAAAGATTGTTAACTGGTTTTTACCTTTTTTGGGCATGGCCGCCATATTGGATCATGTGACCATTCTCATATTGATTTAATTTCATTTCCTTATTTCTAAAAGCTTTATTATGAAATTTGATTACACATGGCCCAGTAGATCCTGTGGAAAATAGGTTTTAATTTTCACATCTGCATGACCTAAGGCAAATGTCAAACTTTAGGAATGACCTTAAACGTTAATACCCTGGCAAATAGTTTCATCCAATCATTTAGCTAATAGTTTCTACCAATTTTCAGATCACAGACTGCAACGTATAGTTTTAACTTTTTCCCCCATATAAAAGTTTGTGACAGAATTTGACCTTGGCGTAAAATAAGTCCAGGTCATTTGAGGGTCATCATTTGAACAAGCTATGATGGGCTTGAGTCCCAAATGCTATATACCAAGTTTCATGACAGTCGCCCTACTGGCTCAGGAGAAGAAGATTTTTGAAGGGTTTTTACCTTATATGGGCATGACGGCTATCTTGATCATGTGACAAACTCAAGTTAATAAATTTTCATTATTTGTTCCTTAAAGCTTTCACATGATATTTGGCTACAAATGGCACAGTGGTTTCTGTGGAAAACAAGTTTTTTTTTAATTATTTTCAAATCTGAATGACCTTGGGCCGAGATCAAGGAATGACATTGACCTTGAATAGTCCTGAAAGTTCATATACTCATTCAGCTTACTGCATCAACCAATTTTCAGAACACAGATTGCAATAGTTTTCAAAAAAATACTCAGTTTTTACTTTTTCCAATACAAAAGTCTATGAGACCAAGTTTGACCTTCATGTAAAATAGATCAATGTCATCAAAGGGTCATTATTTGAACAAACTATGATAGGCCCGAGTCCCAAATGCTACATACCCAGTTTCATGACGATCGGCTTACTGATTCCAAAGAAAAAGTTTTTTTTAATGCTTCACCTAAGATGGACATGACGGACATCTTCGTCATGTGACCAATCACAAATTAACCAAGTTTCATATCTTGGTTCCTAAAAGCTTTCAAATGAAATTTGGTTACAAATGGCCCTTGGTTTCTGTGGAAAATATTTTTAAATTTTCATATCTGAATAACCTTGGGCCAAGGTCAAGGAATGACCTTGACATTGAATACTCCTGTAGTTTTATCTTCTCATTTAGATTACACCATCAATCAATTTTCAGATCAAAGGCTGCAATAGTTTTCAAAAAATACTCAGTTTTAACGTTTTCCAATACAAAAGTCTATGTGATCAAATTTGACCTTAGCGTAAAATAGGTCATTGTCATCATAGGGTCATCAGTTGAACAAACTATGATGGGCCCCGAATCCCCAATGCTACAGAGCAAGTTTCATGACAATCGGCTTACTGGCTACGGTGAAGATTTTTGAAGGGTTTTTACCTTATATGAGCATGGCGGCATCTTGATCATGTGACCAAACTAAATTTAATAAATTTTCATTTCCTTTTCCCTTAAAGCTTTTATATGGAATTTGGTTACGAATGGCCCAGTGGTTTCTGTGGAAAACAAGTTTTGATTTTTTTTCATATCTGAATGACCTTGGACAAAGCTGAAGGAATGACTTTGGCCTAAAATAGTCCTGTAGTTTCATCCACTCATTTAGCTTACTGCAACAACCAATTTTTAGATCATAGGCTGCAATAGTTTTCAAAAAATACTCGGTTTTAATGTTTTCCCACACAAAAGTCTCCAAATTTGACCTAAGCGTAAAATAGGTCAAAGTCATCAGAGGATCATCATTTGAAATAACTATGATGGGCACGGGTCCCCAATGCTACATACCAAGTTTCATGATAATCGGCGAACTGGTTCCCGAAACGAAGAGTTTTGAAGGGTTTTAACCTATCTTGGTTCCGTGACCTGGACGCCGCGAACAAACTTTCGTTCCCCCATCCCATGGATGCTCTACATGAAATTTGACTTCAATCGGCCTAGTGGTTTCGAGGGAGACGATGTTTGAAAATATTGACTGGCACACGACAGACAGACAGACAACGGACCCTTACCATAGTATAAGCTCACCTATGAGCCTTCGTCTCAGGTGAGCTAAAAAGTGCATTAGAATGGGGATAAGTACGGAACCCGGGAAGGGACATAATTTTTTTTAATATGTTGTGCAAACAAGATATTAAGTCGTGCGAACAAGATATTATCATGTGCACACAAGATAATATGTTGTGCCGACAAGATATTATCTTGTGCGGATAACATAATTTATATTGTGCGGACAACATATTATCTTGTGCGGACAAGATATTATCTTGTTCGCACAACACATTATCTTGTTTGCACATCATAGATCTTGGGAAGTTGTGCGAACAAGATATTATCTTGTGCGGACAAGATATTAACTTGTTCCCACAACATATTATCTTGTGCGGACAAGATATTAAGTTGTGCGAACAAGATATTATATTGTGCGGACAAGATATTATCTTGTGCGCACAAGATATTATCTTGTCCGCACAAGATCTATGTTGTGCGGACAAGATATTATCTTGTGCGGACAAGATAATATCTGACAAGATAATATCTTGTTTGCACAACTTAATATCTTGTGCGCACAAGATAATATGTTGTGCGAACAAGATATTATGTTGTCTGCACAAGATAATATCTTGTCCGACCGAGATAATATCTTGTCCGCTCAAGATATTAACTTGTTCGCACAACACAATAAAAATAAGAATCCATGTCCCTTCCCGGGGTCCGTAGATAAGTGTATTGAAAATTGTCATTTTGGTCGCCAGTTGCGTTTTACGGCTTTGCTGACGCGTCGCATTCGAAATTTCCTGTCGTAAAAACCGGCGACTTAACCTTCATCCCCCCCCCCCCCCCCCCCCCCCCACATACCGACAATTATGTGATACCATTTCATCATGATCAGCCCAGGAACCGCGGTGCGAGGAGGACCGTCCATGCTTATAACCCTATTGGTTTCATTGGGCGACAGGGCTTGAGATGTTATTTCATCTCAACGTCGGGTAAAAGTCCCACAAAATTGGAAGCAACGTCTCCAAAATGACCTTTACAGTGTTGACGGGGACGTTAAACCTCAAATCAATCAATCAATCATCATGATCAGCACATAATCAGCACTGTTTGATTTAGACTCTAGGTTTAGGGCTAGGGTTAGCGTTAGGTTAGGGTTCGGGTTAGGGCTAGGTTTAGGGTTAGGGGTTAGGGGTTAGGGGCTAGGGTTATATATGTATGTGGGGGTGGGGGTTTACGGTCCTTTCATGATTGTTTCATTTACATTGAGCAGATCGTTAATCATAAATGGGCAAACAAATCGGAGAAACAACATATCGACTCACAGAACTTAGGCACACTTTACGGGACAAGAATGTCCTAAAATACAAAGAGGAAAAATTGTTTGTTTGATTTGAGGTTTAACGTCCACGTCAGCACTGTACAGGTCATTTTGGAGACGTTGCTTCCAATTTTGTGGGACTTTTACCCGACACTGAGATGAAATGACATCTCAAGCCCTGTTATAGGGGTTGTAAATATGGACAGTTCGACTCGCAACGCTTTGCCTGGGCAGGCTAAGATCCTCTAAGCGGTTTACCAGTACTCGTGTGAAGCCGGTTTCAGCTCTGCGTAAAAGCATCATGGAGCCCATCTATTTCTTCAAGCCCCGATGGGCGGGGCCGACAAAGAGAAAAGAGTCCGTTTCCATTGCAGGGGTGTCGGGTTTGTTTTTGTTTGTGGCAAATTTTACAAAAATGAATGTTCTTTAAGCAAACAGTGTAGATCCAGATCAGACGCCGCGTTCTGCTACGCCGCCAGGCATATATGGTTTAAAGAGCCTACAACTTCAGTCGGAGATTATATTCTAGCATGATACTATTTTCCTTGAGAATATATTTGAAAATGAGAAACCTCCGTGGTGCAGTGGTTATGCTACTCGTCTTGTAAACTAGGGGTCGCAGGATCGATCTCGGGCTTCTCCAGACTTTCGGATGAGTCTTTAAACCGAGGTCCCGTCACCGTATGGTCTTAGCTGTTGGTGAGACGTACAACTCGAACACTCACTCACTCATATTTGAAAATGCCGTGTGTTTCAGTTGTGCTTGGTGCTTTGAGGGGAGCGTATATGAATCTTATATGGGTGTGAGGGGTGGGTGGAAAAATCCGTCCCGAGGGTCACTATCCGGCAGTACGAGGCTTGCCGCGATGCCGGACAGTGACCCCGAGAGGCGGATTTTTCAATCCACCCCGCACACCCATATAGGATTCATTTACTTGTAAACCTTCGATTTCTTTGCGCGGATTTTAATGCTGCAGTCACTTCGGTTACTGACTTCCGCCATATTGTGATGACATAATAGGAATGTTTAGTGACGTCGCGTAACGTGATGTGACGTCAACCTTGACGACGGCGCATATCAGGTCGTATTCAACCAGTGCATTTATCAAACACGCGAGAATATTCGATTCTGGGTAAGAACACCAGGGTTAGAACAGAATATCTATCCCGAGCTAAAACTATGGATTTCCTTATCTAGTGTGAAAGAATATAAGAATCTTATATGAGTGTGAGGGGTGGATAGAAAAATCCGTCCCAAGGGTCACTGTCCGGCATCACGAGGCTTGCCGAATGATGCGGGACAGTGATCCCGAGGGACGGATTTCCATACTCACCCCTAACACCCATATAGGATTCTTTTTCTTGCATACCTTCCATTTCTTAGTCCGGATTTTTAATGCTGCAGTCACTTCGGTTACCGACGTTCGGTATATTGTTATGACAATACAGCAATGTTTAGTGACGTCACATAACGTGATGTGACGCCAACCTTAACGACGGCTCATATGAGGTCGTATTCAACCAGTGGTTTTATCAAACACGCGAGAATATTCGATATTTTGAAAGAACACAAGGGTTAGAACAGAATTTCTATCCCAAGCTAAAACTATGGATTTCTTTATCTGGTGTGGAAGAACGTTCGATTCTTTCCTTAATCCGTATGATGTCAATCACAACAATTGTCGTTTCTGGTTACTTTTAAAGTCGCTTTTGCAAACAGTGTGGGTCAAGATCACACAACACCCATAGGAGCAGTCTGATCAGGGGCCACACTGTTTGCATATCTGCAAAAAATATGTTTGAAAATTTTGCAAGAAGATGCAACAGGCAACATAAACAGACAACATTTTCAGATGCGGTTTTCATGGCACCTTAAGTGTTAAGACACCAAGAAAAATGTTTCTGAAAAGTAATCTGTTTATGTTGTCTTTTTTCACCTTCTTGCAAACTTTTCAAACATATTTTTCATACATTTCGCCCATATGAGCAATCTGATCTGGGTCCACACGGTTTGTAACAGTGACTTTAAGAATAACCAGCGGACAGCAAAGCAGACGACAATGTTTGTGATTGGCATCTTAAGGTTAAAGAGCTTGAAAAATATCCAAAGTATTCCGAGGGTAACCATATGTTGTTATGCAGAATATTTCGCACAGGCATGTCAGTTTGATAGACTTAAGTTTTTTTTTTTTTTTTTTTTTTTGCCACATGCGTTGCTATCAAAAGAACAGTACATAGCTGTGCGGCTCCATACGAATTTCAGTGATAACCATTTCTAAAACACGCCTATACAAATACATGTAAACTTTACCGCAAAAAAAAACCAAAACAAAACAAAACAAAAAAACTAAAATATTAAGACGAAAAATTGTGATAGTTTTCTTATTTCTGCTCAAAATATATTTTGTCGGTAGTCGTTAGAACCGCCTCACCCAAAACCAGTACCCACAATCTATATTTTAGAGCAGATATAAGGAAAATAAGGTTTACCCATGTAACCTCAGTTTTACTATATAAAAGTTGGGTTCAAGGGGGTCAAAATTATCTTGATACGACGTCATATATAATGCTGTTGTCGGCTTTAATTTGGGTTGTTGGGTCGATTATATAAAAGCGCTTAATACTGCTAATGTCTACGTGACTATCACTGACCAATCAAGTCAAACCGGGCCCAAATTAAAAATAAAAACAACAGCAAATAAACAACAAAAAGGAATGATTATAGTGAAGAGAGATCCCACAAGTACCCGAAGACTTTTGATTTACATCGAATTGATTAATGTCGTGGGGCAACATTTCAGATCCAGATCAGAACCCTCAATACGCGGCGTCTGATCAAGGTCTATACTGTTTGCTTAATCCATTGCATGCGGGAAACCCTTAAAGGGGCACATTGGCAAACAGTGCAGTCCCAGATCACAACGCGGCGTCTGATCAGGGCCTGCACTATTTGTTAACAGTTGTCTGTGAAAAATGGAATAAAACCAACAAAGAGGCCTACCACCCCTTGTATGACAAATGAGCTTATCCAATATATAGCAATGGAAGGGTCCACCAGTATACAAGGGGTTAATATGTAGGGATTCACGGGTATACGTCTTGGCTCAGGACCATATTCCAGTTTACACTAAAAAGATAGTCGACACACCAATGCTGGCATTGTTTTCATTCGATTACTTGCCTAATATATAAGTTTAAAATTCCAATTATAGGGTTGTTTGTTATAAATTTACCAAAAATGTATGTACGTAGGCCCAGATGCGGCGTCCGATCTGGGTCTTCACTCTGTGCCAATGTTGGGAGCGGGTGGGGTCTGATCTGGGTTTAAAACTTCAAGGGGCCAAATCGCACAACTATAGTTAAAGGTCACTTAAACATAAACACATATGCTGTTCAAATGGAAACATGTACCTTTGATCTATTTGCCATTATGATGACAGACCGTCCACAAAGTAATGCATTTTCGCCACACGACACGACAGTAGAGGAGACAGCAGTCGGCTACAACTATTCCAAGGAAATACCGGAATATGAAGTAGACAATTCCATGTTAGATACATGTCAAGAAAACTAAACTTATATTGTGTAAAATCGATGTGTCGGGGGTATATTATGTCTGAATTTATCATACTTCCTGTTGGCTTTTCTATAAGCCATGTCCCACTAAAAAAGCGAACTACTTTTGCTCCTCAGGAGCAAATTCTTTCCTTTAAGAGTTGACCCTTATTGACATGGGAGACAAAAATACTTTTCTGTTCGCTTTCCTATAAGCCATGTCTCACTGAAAACAGGTCTACTCTTAAAAGAAAGAATTCGCTCCTCAGGAGCAAACTTTTTCCTTTAAGTGTGTGTGTGTGTGAATTCGGGTTTAACGTCGCTTTCAACAATTTTTCAGTCATATCACGACGGTGTCTGGTTGCGACAGGGAGCTCAATGCTCACGTTTATAGTGCTGCCTCACTGAAGTATCATGTCCCAGACACATTACATGATACCACACCCAGTCACATTATCCTGACACTGGATCGACCAGTCCTAGCTCTACCCCGTAAATCTGAGTGCCAAGCGAGGAGCAGCTAGTACCATTTTTAACGACTTTGGTATGTCGCGGCCCGGGATCGAACCCGAGACCTCCCGTTCCCCGGAGCGTACACTCTACCAACTGAGCTATCGGGGCCGGTTTTTCCTTTAAGAGTTGACCCCTATTGGCATGGGAGACAAAAATACTTTTGCAGGAGTTGCCTCCCCTGAAAGTGTCCCCGTTGAAGATCCATGATATAACGAAGCCTCGATACCGAAAAGTGTGTTTCAATATGGAACCATCAAAGTCCAAGTTTGGCATCACGAAAACACGCCATAAATTTGACCCACTTGAACCACACTTTTATATGGTAAGACTGGGGTCTACAGGGGTAAACCTTATTATTTTTTCTTCTTTCTTGTGTGGAAACTCGCTAAAACCGCCCGTTCTAACGTGTACCCTCAATCTACATTTTGAGCAGATATAAGAGAAAAACACAATATTTCATTTGAAAGTTTTCTCTTTTTTTTCGGTGGTAAAACAATGTATTTTAATAGGCGTGTTTTCGTAATATGAAATAAAGGCACTGCCTTTTGAGCAGACACATTCATTCACACCCCTTATGTAGTTACAATAGCTATTGGTCTCTGATGCTAGAGACCCCCGGTTCGATTCCCGGCAGCGACAAGATAGCTCATTGTGTCTCTGTCTATTAGACACCCCTGAGTGTTTGTGAAAAGTTTTAAATGCTTGGCCAGACGAGAAGCGCTTTCCTCCCAACCAAGAAGCTCCGGTAAATGCTTCGGTAACTCGTTGGTGTAATCGCGGTGCTGGATTTTATCGGCTAACATTTTCGGCTCAGTGCGGTACGTTACATTTCATAAATGCGTGATGTAGTTTCGAAACTTTCCAGCGACCAAACTTCACGGTCTCTCGAAGGTAGAAATCCACAGAAAGCCAAATATTACTATTCCCAGGGTAATAATTTAGGTAGCATTGCACTAAATACTGGAAGGTACCGGGTTTTGTCACTTTTGGACCGAGCTTTTTGTTGCGTTCTAAATACCAGACTTGCTTCCATTGGATATTTATCCCATGTTTTATTTCAATGTGAGAAAATGATAGGTATAAGGGATTAAAATGATGCATGTTTTATAAATATATCTGCAAGCTCAAAGAAATTTTTGCTGATTTAATATGGTCACCCCTCCTTTAAAAATGTTGGTTTGTATTTACTCCGTTCTAGTAGGTAAACAAACATGGTTGACTGTAACTTGAAAAGCAGCAGATCAACGTGTGGACTTTTTCTCATTAACTTGTTGGGGTGGGATGGCTCTATAAACAAGTAAGGTTTGAAAAGTTTCGTATGTGTAGTTTTTGTGTAAGCAGGTAAAAGGTTATTATTGTCGCCTATGGAAAACGTTTAGTGGAAAGCTTCCTATACCCGAGTAATAATTTGTGAAAAGTTGTCTTCGAAAAGAGCTTTTTAAAATTATTTAGACGCTTTTTGTGTTCCTTTTTATGATGGGACTTGGCTCCTTTTGGTTTTGAGAAGCAATTTTGGATGTGAATACAATGCTCATGAACTCTGTAAAGATGGCTGATTATCGCGAGAAATTGAACGAGATTCCAGGCGAGATTTGGGTGCCTAAGTATGTTGTTTCAGCCTCTCTACAGTAAAGCAAACACTTTGTGTGTTTGCTATTAAATGGGTACCATTTCTCAAGCTTACGCTCAGAGGCAACTGTCAGTGCACCTGCAGACCTAATACATTCTCTGTTTCAAAATACATAAAGGTGACAACTTTGACACATCGTTATCAACGTTATCTTATGTCGATTCAGTCGTGTGCCTGCTGAGAATTCTTTTAGCCTATGTCACTGTTTTGTTCTTCTAATAAAAACTATGTCAAAATGCTTTATCAAGTATTCTGTATTCTGAAGATTATAACTATGCCATGGGGCTCTACCAAGGCTAAAAATATTTTGCTAAACGCGCATTACCGAGGCTAGAAATGTTCTGCATTAAAATAAGTATGTCAACTGGTATTGCCAATTCTTGCACACCGTGATTTTACCCTGGGATAGAAATTTATGTTCTGACCCTGGTGTTCCGACCCAAAATCGAATATAATTGCGTGTTTGATAAATGCACAGGTTGATTACGACCTCGTATGCGCCGTCGTTAAGGTTGACGTCATAGCACGTTGCATGACGTCACTAAACACTCCTGCAGTGTCAACACAATATGGCGGACGTTTGTAACCGAAGTGACTGCAGCATTAAAAATCCGCGCTAAGAAACGGAAGGTATGCAAGTAAAAGAATCCTATATGGGTGGGAGGGGTGGATGGAAAATCCGTCCCTCGGGATCACTGTCCGGCATCACTCGGCAAGACTCGTGATGCCGGACAGTGTTCCTCAGGACGTATTTTTCCATCCACCCCTCACACCCATATAAGATTCTTATAGTCTAACACCGGGCCTTTATAGTAAAATCTAGTGATATATTGAGTGATAAGAGCACGACGCGAAAAGCCGCCTTTTTATCCGTTTCATGACGTCATTCATTGTTACCTTGACGTTAGATGGTGTGACGTCGTTTTCTTTTGAAAACAGGTACACTCATGTGATACAGTCAGTTATATTAAACAATGGCGGAAGATAGGGAGAATCTGAAGGAATCAATAGCATTTTCGTCGACCTTTAGTGTGTTAGAATCGAAATAGATCAGCTCTAGTGCCGCGATTTATTGCGTGATATATCACTGTTTGTCGGTCAGTTATAAGTAAACAAATCATTCGCGCTACGCGCTCGTGATTTGATCTACATTACAACTGGCCTCCAAAAAGTGATTTATTACACAATAAATCACCACTAGACCTAATCTATTTCTTAATTATAAGCATGTCAACTTGCGTTACCAAGCAGAAATATTATGCTTTTCATAATTATGTCAACGTGCATTACCAAGGCTAGAAGTGCCCTGCTTATCAAAAGTATGTCAACTTGCATTACCAAGGCAATAAATGTTCTGCATATCATAATTATGTCAACTTGCGTTACCAACGCTAGAACTGTTCTGCATATCATAATTTTGACAACTTGCGTTACCAAGGCTGGAAATGTTCTGCATATCATAACTATGTCAACTTGCGTTACCATGGGTGGAAATGTTCTGCATATCATAATTATGTCAACTTGCGTTGCAAAGGCTAGAAATGTTCTGCATATCATAAATATGTCAGCGTGCGTTGCCAAGGCTAGAAACGGCCTGCTAATCCTAAGCATGTCAACGTGCATTACCAACACTAGAAAAGTTCTGATAATCATTGGTATGTCAACGTGCATTACCAAGGCTACAAAAGTTCTGCTAATCATAAGTGTGTCAACGTGCGTTACCAAGGCTACAAAAGTCCTGCTAACCATTGATATGTCAACATGCGTTACCGAGGCTGGAAAAGTTCTGCTAATCATAAGTATACCAAAGTGCGTTACCAAGTGGTCTATAGAAATGTCACAGGGGCCTGCTATATATAGCCTCCTCCGGTCTAAACAAACAGAAATGACCCAAGACAGTAGACGTTGATCTGAGTTTTAGCCACCTTTTCGGCTCGATCTGAGTTTTAGCCACCTTTTCGGCTCGATCTGAGTTTTAGCCACCTTTTCGGCTCGAACAAATATTCATGTAGATTAAGCTGGAATTTGCTGTGTCCTCACTCCTGGCTCAGTTGTTCGTACTGGATGTGGCGTAACCCCTATCGCACGAGTTTCTTAGTTGAACACTCCCATCTTTGATTTTAAAGAACGCCCATTTTTAAACAGGGATTAAGTCACTAATGTTACTTAATAACCCATTCAGTACCAGAAACCATTAAAAGGATACCTTGGCCTCCACTGCATGCAAAGAGTTAAGCCATTTCCGAATAAATTTTGATGAAAACACAACCTGATACCCCTAAACTTCGAAATGGACTCCTGCTATATATAAGTTTGGTACAAAAAGGGTTAACTTGATGAAAAAAAGTGTTGATCTTGATATGGGCCGTCTCATCGGGATCTACAGATTTTGCAATGGTAACTGTACTGGGCTACAGGGTTTAGAGGATTAACATCAGAATGGTAGTGCCAGACAGCCCAACGCATTTGTTTAGACATCATATTGTCACTCAGTGATCAGCGGAACACGCGAAAACATATTACACCATCACGCGAAAACATATTACAACTTTGAGCATGCGTGGCTTCTACATACAACAGTTTTATTTCCCAAATTCCACCAGAAAGATATGTTTTACTGACCATTAATTAACCGGACAAACTCTTAAGACCCTTGGCTCAGCTGAATCGCCACTGTGCGCGCATGCGCTAAAGACCGTTTACGCGACACACGGCTTAAAATGAGCCGTGATTGGTTAAGATGGTTGTCAGTGTCTTCAATTGTTTATTACTGATGAATGTTATTGTTTCTGACGATTCCTGAAATTACAGACTGCAATTGCTATCGATTGTAGCTGTCTATGATGACAGACCTGTCACACAATATACAGCTTACCTTCAATGACCTGAAACACCGCTGGTGTATTAACCACGGATAACTCGAATTCATTCTGTAGTTCCTAACATGTTTTCTGCAAGTGATAAGATTACTAATATATTAAGACCATCTTTGGGACAGTTCCAAAGGTGGTCAATGACCAAAGATGACACTCTACGCAGATAATACAACGAAATAATAACTGCAACCTATGCAGCCTTTTATTTTATACATAGGAGTGAAATCAATGCATATATTTGAAACAAATAAAAGTAATATTTTCACACTGTGAAAATATAAATCACACTGTGAAAATATAAATGATATTTTCTAGTCCCCGCCCATCGGGGCTTGAAGAAATACATGGGCTGCATGATGCTTCCCCGCAGAGCTGAAACCGGTATTCCGGTCTAGAACCAAAGATCCATAGTCTCAAAGGTGATCAAGCTATTGAAAATCGCCTTTAGTCTTAAATAGAGGATCTTACACGAGTGGTCATTTCATATGAAATTTATGAAACGAGGCTTCGGCAAGTTTCATAAATTTCACATGAAATGACCACGAGTGTAAAATTCTCTTTATCATATGACTACTTTAAATTGGATTTTATCGCCTTTTAATTTGACAATTTCTCAGCGAAAAATGCATTGTTGACATGTACGTCGTCATGACGTTATGTAATCCTGCCAAAGTGTTATTACATGTGTGGTCATACGATTTTTATTAAACGACGTTATCCACTGCTTATCAACGACGTCATATGAAAATGTGAGATACTAACTTGCCACGGAAGGGTAGATGGGTTTTCTTCGGATCTCCCGATCGTCCAGTTCTGATCAGCGATTGCCTACCGTTCAGGCCGCATAAAAGGCACGCCCGGGGTCGCTAAGCAGGATGTGCATGATCAGACAGTTATTATTCTTTCTTGGAGACTGATTTTCTTCAGCCGCTGAATAAACATGCGCAGAGAGAGAGAGAGAGAGAGAGAGAGAGAGAGAGAGAGAGAGAGAGAGAGAGAGAGAGAGAGAGCATACGCGCATATTTACACGAGGAAGCCTAGTGCGAAATCGTATTCGACATTTAACTTGTCTGGTAGGTTATTGCCATGATTGGATATAAAATGTCAAAGCCTGTTTGTAATCTGTTGGCTGGTCATGTCCCATATCTCTCATGTGATCGAAAAGCGAGTAATGAGATGATTTTTTTAAAATAGCATATCCTTGCAGAAGTGCAAACAGTAATACTGTATATGGCTTCATCCGTCCCTGATGCTTAATAACCACCTAATCGTATACGTGAAAAATGGCTGATGGTGGTATTTGTTTCTTATCCATTTTGGAACAAACTAAACATGACACCGCCTAAGTGGATGAAACGACTTTGTGGGATGCGACTGGATTAAGCCGGTTTGTTTGATTTGGTTTGATTTGAGGTTTAACGCCCCCGTCAACACTGTAAAGTTCATTTTGGAGACGTTGATTCCGATTTAGTGGGACTTTTACCCGACTTTGAGATTAAATGACATCTCAAGCCCTGCCGCCCAATGGAACCAATATGGTTTACAAGCATGGACGGCCCGACTCACACCAATTTGCCTGGGCAGGCTTAGATCCTCAAAGTGGTTTACAAGTACCCGTGTGCGGTCGGTTTCATCTCTGCGTGGAAGCATCATGCAGCCAATCTATTTTTTCAAGCCCCAATGGGCGGGGGCGGTGGATTAAGCCGAATCTGTCTAGTTTCTATAAATACAGTACAAGAGCCAAAGGAGCTTGAAGTTTTGTCCATAATTCTAACACAGCGCGCCTATATAGGCAATGGAAAATAACTGTGTTTTATTCAACAACAAATCACGGCAAGGAAGAGCGCGACGAGTGACGTCATTAAAAAATACTGCCAATTTATGACGTCATTAGTCGATTTCCTTGACGTTAGACGGTGTAACGTCATATTCTCGCACCGAAAACGTTAGAAAAGGATATAAATGCATGTGTTTCAGTCGATAATTTTAGCGGGATTTCTTCTAACAATGGCGAAAAGTTGTGAGATTTTGAAGGAAACAACAGCATTATTGCCGATTTTCAGCGCGTTAGAATCGAAATAGATCAGCTCTAGTTTGTGATTTGTTGAGTAATAAATCACAGTTTGTCGATCAGTTGTAAGTAGACAAATCACGCGCGCTACGCGCTCGTGATTTGATCTACTTTACAACTGACCTCCAAACTGTGATTTATTACTCAACAAATCACAGTTAGAGCTGATCTATTTCTTAAGTAATTCAAGAGTATTGATGGGATGATTGTTTGTGATCCCTGGGTGCCTCACTCCACCCAACATAAATGTATGGTAGTTAACCCAATCACGGTTGACAACTTTGATTCCCTCTTTAATTGCACGCCGGTGGGTCAGGCCTCAGATTCTATGACGGTTCCAGCGTAAAGTCTTACTGAGAATTAGAGAGAGTTTAATTTTATGTAATGTTGGTTGTTGCCTGACGCTCTGTCTCTGGTTGGACCCATCGGAGTCTAACTGTTGGTTTTCTTTTGCTCCAGCATTTCAAAAGTTTCTTGCTGTCGAGCCCTCACCGTTGTTTCATCTCTATGGTTGTTTGATTTGTTTGTTCTCTGTGATGTTGCACTGATGAGCTAGGAGGCCTTCATGCGCATTGAACAAATTATTTGTCTAATCGCAACGGAAGTAAGGGCGTGGATTGTGGCCGCGTAAAATCGATTTAAGCACCCCCCCCCCCACCCCCAACACACACACCAATGGAATTCGTTTTATTGACCGTGTTCCAAGGCGGTTATTCTGTTGTGGTTTATTTTCGTTATTGATTGTCTTTGAGTGTGTGTATCGCTTTGGAATTTTTTGTTTTGGATAGCCGATTGGCCATTTTGTTGGAAAGTAAATGTTCTTTTGGCTTTCCGCTATCGATGTTTCAAGTAGGGTCTAGTTATTTCATGTTTGTGTTTCTGTCCCTTTGGTGTCTCTGATGGGAGCTGTGGGTTGGTTATATCGATTCCTTATCATTGCCTTCACGTCTATTTTGATACAATTTCATAAAACTGTCTAAAAAGCAAGCCCGATACTTAAAATTCTGTTCTTTTGTTTCCTTGATGCTTTAAACCTCATTATGTGAAGTGTTTCTGGTAATATGTTCAACTTGGAATTTAGCCTTTTTAAAGATTTTTCTCTTTTGCCATCAAATAAAAAGTTGACAAAAAAATAAAAAAAAAGATTTTTCGACCAACCGACCTTTTTTACATGTTAGCGGAAACACAGCTATTTTAGGCCTAATGACTGAAATATAGTATAAAGGCGTCATCGTAGTTTGAAAGTTTCGAGCTTCATTTAAAAATAACAACATCGATCCAGTATTTTAAATCCCTGGATTGTTCCGACAACTCAAAAGACCTCTGAGAATGTCTCTCTGATAGTTGACCTGTTTTGAACTGCTGTTTTTAAGCTCGTCTCGAGAAACCTTCCTGCATCTGAGATGCCTAATTCCAGAAAATTAGCAGAAATCTTGTTTTTCTAATTAGGAAAGTCTAATGAAAAGGCAAGATGACAGAAATCCAAATAAAGTACAAGCTATGGGATGTAAGCTTCCTCCATAAGCTATTTATAAATTAAGATTACAAACAGTGATCGGTTTCCATCTAGAATAATACCCATATGCCCTTCAGTACGAAAACACGCCTATACAAATATACTGAAAATTTTACCGCCGAAAAAAAAAAAAAAATTAAGATGAAAAATGGTGATTTTTTCTTATTTCTGCTCTAAAATATAGATTATGGGTACTCGTTAGAACCGCCTCGATTCTAAAATATAGATTATGTGTTCACGTTAGAACCGCCTCGTTGCGAGTACCCATAATCTATATTTTATTAGAACCGCCTCGATTCTAAAATAAAGAGTATGGTTTCACGTTAGAACCGCCTCATCGAGGCGGATCTAACGAGTACCCATAATCTATATTTTAGAGCAGAAATAAGAAAAAAATGTTTACACCCATAGACCCCAGTTTTACTATGTAAAAGTGTGGTTCAAGAGGGTCAGAATTATTTCGGCGTGTTTTTGTGATAGTAATCAATCTAACTGATGACCAATGATTCTCAAACGTTATCTTGCAAAGAATTGAAACATTTAAATTAAGAAATAGAACAGCTCTAACTGTGATTTGTTGAGTAATAAATCACAGTTTGGAGGTCAGTTGTAAAGTAGACAAATCACGAGCGCGTAGCACGCGTGATTTGTCTACTTACAACTGATCGAATCACAAATCACAAACTAGAGCTGATCTATTTCGATTCTAACAGGCTGAAAATGGACAATATTGCTTTGTTTCTTTCAAAATCTCATAACTTTTCGCCATTGTTAGAAGAAATCCTGCTAAAATTATCGACTGAAACACATGCATTTATATCCTTTTCAAGCGTTTTCGATGCCAGAAAATGACGTTACATCGTCCAACGTCAAGGAAATCGACTAGTGACATCATGAATTGGCAGTTTTTAATGACGTCACTCGTCACGCTCTTCGTTGCCGTGATTTGTTGTAGAATAAAACACAGTTATTTTCCATTGCCTATATAGGCGCGCTGTGTTAGAATGTCATTTATGAAATAGTCTTGTGAATTTCTTAATGTGACATCAAGTTTTCAGTAAATGTGTGAACAAAATTGAAAGTCAGCAAACAAAAGAAAACTTGTACAAAAATACCTTTTCCCTATTAAATGTGTGGCATCTATCTGTGTGCTGGCATTTGATTTCCTTGACAAATAGGGCGAAACAGAGTGCCTGAAAAGTTGTATTTTACTGTCGAAAATCGGTGTTAAATATCATGATTCCTGTTTCTTATTATTGTCAAAGATAGTTTTTCCTCCCTTTGATATTTGCGGGCCTCAATAAATTTATACAATATCATTTTACATTTTCGAAACAGCGAGAGGTGAAAACAACAACAACAACAATAACATCAAAAAAAAAAAAAAAAAAAGACAGTTTCCTAATATAGCCCACAATGTCATATAAGTATTTATTTTGTTTTTATTTTGCTAATCTGCTCCTAACATTTAGTGCCAAAATACATTGACTGACCACTTTATTTAATTGAATATAAGTTAATTTGTAAACAGACAGCAATGTTTTGAAAATAATACACATTGCCATTATTTTCTGTCGTAGCGAACAACTGAAGTCCCTTCAGAGCTTTGATTATACCTTTGTTCTGCTTCGACACTGAGTGAGTGTTTGAGTTTTAAGTCTCACCAACAGCTTAGGTCATACGGAGACGGGACCTCGGTTTAAAGACTCATCCGAAAGTCTGGAGAAGCCCGGGATCGATCCTGCGACCCCTGATTTACAAGGCGGGTAGCATAACCACTACACCACGGAGGCTTTAAGCTTCGACACTGAACTATATATAATGATACTTCTTGTGTGACCTATTTCAGTCGATTGCAGGTCAACCAATCCAAGATTAATAATACAGCCAATCTTCTCTGATGTTTTCCACGTGATTACCACTATGGCGTGTGCAAATTAACCCTTATCATTACGCAAACACAACTATACAAATACATTGCCACCTTTATCGCCGAAAAAAATGAAAATTTTATGATGAAAAATTGTGATACTTTTCTTATTTCTGCTCAAAATATAGATTGTGGGCACTTGTTAGAACCGCCTCATCGAGGCGGTTCTAACGAGTACCCACAATCTATATTTTAGAGCAGAAATAAGAAAAATAAGGTATACCCCCGGAAACCCCGGTTTTACTATATAAAAGTGTGGTTCAAGGGGGTCAAAATTATATAGGCGTGTTTTCGTGATGACGACAACCCCTACCTTTGCAAACAGTGTAGATCAAGATCAGCTGGCATCTGAAGACATTCAGTTTATGAATTTGTAGGAATAAATTAAATCAAGTAATCCGATTGGTTCAAAGTCAGAAACGGGTGTGGCTAAATTGAATATTCAGCAGGATAAGGGTGAAAGTGTTGAATAAACACAGCGCAATGAAAATAAAGGACTCGCAAATACCGAAAAGCGTATTTCAACAAGTTTGATGATTTTGTTTGTGTTGTTAATATCATTGTTTAGACGGCAACCAGTCTAGGTTTCCCACTGAAATGGGTTATATGTGTTGAATATTCTTATAGGCAATGTGTTCAATATTTGCTTTTCTGACAGAATGGCTGATTTATTTCCACGAAGACAGAAAATCCAAATAAATCTGTATACAAGAAGTGCTCCATTAATACTAATTATCTCAGTAAAAAAAACATACACTAAGAGAACAGCAATTTAAGGGGAATTGGAACACCTGGCAGATTTACCCGCCATTTTTCAAAGGGAGATAACATTCGGAACTTCCTGGTTGCTTTTCTATAAGCCCTGTCCCAATGAAAAAGGGGTCTTCACTTAAAGGAAAGAATTTGCTCCTCCGGAGCAAATTCTTTTCTTTAAGAGTTGATCCCTATTGACATGGGAGACAAAAATACTTTTGCAGGAGTTGTCTCCCCTGAAGGTGTTCCCATTCCCCTTAAGTAAAATCAGGACTCTTGAATTCGGAGCTACGCAAAGTCTTTTCAAAATTATATAGACGTCATTCCGATTTAATGTTGGACTTCAATCTCTTCTGCAACAAGGTCTATCGGAACCCGATTTTATAGTAACCTAGTATATAAATTCAGAAAAATATATAATTGAAATGACTTCAAGACCCAATTTCGTAAAATCATTCTTCGACATAAAAAGATCTGGTACAACATAAATGTTATACGACAGACTGCATGTATGGTAGTTAATCCAATCGCGGCTGACAACTTTGCTTCCCTCTTTAATTGCACGCCAGTGGGTCAGGCCTCAGATTCTATGGCGGTTCCAGGGTAAAGGCTTTCTGAGAATTAGAGAGTCTAATTTTATGTAAGGTTGGTTGGTGCCTGATGCTCCGTCTCTGGTCGGGCCCATCGGAGTCTAACTTAATTTTTTTTTTTTTTTTTGCTCCAGCATTTCAGTGGTTTCCAGCTGTCGAGTCCTCGCCGTTGTTTCATCTCTGTGGTTGTTTGATTTTTGTGTTCTCGGAGATGTTGCACTCCTTCATGCGGACTTAACAAATTATTTGTCTAAATTGCGACGGGCGAGGATTGTCGGCCACGTAAACTCGATTTAAGCCCCTCAGTGGAATTCGTTTCACTGACCGTGTTCCAAGGCGGTTCTTCTGTCGCGGTTTATTTTTGTTATGGCTTGTCTTTGCAATTGGTCATTTTGTTGGAAAGTAACTGTCCTTTCGGCTTTCAGCTATTGATGTTTTCATTAGGGTCTAGTTGTTTCCTGTTTGTTTTTTCTTTCCCTTTGGTGTCTCTGATGGGAGCAGTGTTAACTGTATCGATTCCTGATCATTGCATTCACTTAGTTTTTACAAGCGAATTGAATTTCAATGTGAAATGCGATTTACATGATGAGCCAAAACATACAATGACTCTATATTATGGGTTCTCTGGCAGAATTCTGGACCACCTAACCACACACACACACATACACATAAATACAAAAAAAAAAACAAAAAAAAAAACAATACACCAGCAGCAATCACAGACACAGACAGAAGTATAACACTAGGTCAGGAGCATCTGTTCACGAACGGGGGAAACTAAATACTACAGCAGTCTCTTTTTGTCATTCAGTCGCAATGCTCTGAAATGCAATTCTTAACCCTTCTCTTGCTGAATATTCAGTTAAGCCACACCCATTTCTGACTTTGAACCAATCAGATTTCTCCATGTAATTTATTCCTACAAATTCACAAACTGAATGTCAAACAGTGTAGATCCTGATCAGATGGCTTCTTCAGAAGCCATCTGATCTGGATCTACACTGTTTCCAAAGATATGGGTTTTCGTGAACAGCATGATAAGAGTTAACACCACATGAATGCTCCAAAGCAACATTTTCGACGTGTTCCATCTTTGGAAGCATCCTCGACGTAGTGGTTAACCCATTTGTACTGCCTTAAGCATTGCATGAGTCCATTTAAAACTCAGGGCTGTTAGGTTGTGTTATCTCTAAAATGCATTGGGAAATGGCTGAACGATTTGCAAACAGGGAAGGACCTAATCAGACGCCCCAGTTTAGGGGGTTCCTGTCTAAATAGGATTTAGAGGAATTCCACCGTGACATTCCACCGTGACACGGTAAAATATTATATTTACATTTCCAGAACGTACCGAATTACACGATTTTCAGTGATGTCAAGTGACGTCATTCTAAACTATGGTTCTCTACGGGCGTTGGTGACGTCAACGCTATTCCGCTCTTTGCAGAAAAAACAGTGTGTAAATGTTTTTTTTTGTTGTTGTTTTTTTTTTTTCAGCTTAAAATATTTGCCCTATACGCATTTTTTCACCCACTGATGAGCGGCAAATAATGCAAATATAAAAAATAAACTTAATTTTTCTGCTTTTCATTAAAGTATGAACGACAGCGGGTTGATAGCAAAGTTTACATGAACCCATTTGGGGTTCATTTACTTTGCACGCGACCCACTGCGTTCATACTTCCATGAACAGCAGAAAAATAAATTTTATTTCTTAAATGAAACAGTGAAACTACAAAGTTTGATCGATGGAAATTCGAAATAAAAATTAATTGATTGATTGTTTTGGTTTAACGACACGTCAATCATTATTGGTCATATTGTGTCGTCTCCCAGAGAAATGGAGAAAAGAGATAGAAGAGAAAGTAGAGGTTATAAAGTGAGGGACAGTGAAGACTTAGGAAAATGAATGGAAGTGTAGGGACAAAAGAAATAACAACATCCCCTCCCCTCTATCCTTACCTGCTGCAAGGACAGCAGGCCTTGTCCAACTGTAACCCAATATCAGTTGGACGCCCCAGTGACGCAAGATACACGTCTCCTTTGCCTAATCCAACCACCCCAGAAATAAAAATTAAGAGTCACAGACAAAACTTCCGGGATATCGTAGCGCAAGCCTATATGGCTATCCTACATTTTCACAAATTCTATAATGCAGCAGCGGAATGTTATTAAAAGAATTCATTTTTTTTCCACTTGACCATTGTTGTCAGCTTATCAACAATCGTCCCATAGTAAACAGTAGAGAGAAGATTTTTTTCTTACTACAGACTGCTTAATCACCGCTAAGAGACATCCGAGAAGAAATATTGCTCCATATTCAATATTCTGTATCCAGGTCCTTCCCTTACTTTCTTCCTTTTCTTTTTCTTAACCATAGGTAACATGAAATTGAAATAATTCAAGTGCATTTTCTTCCCTTTTTAGCTGATAAAAAGGACAGATGCCGTTTACAGGGGAAAGTCTTTGCATCTGGTAGATGAGCTTTGAGCCTGATCAGGAATAGACTGAGTAATATGACTGCCATTAAATAAAAAAAAATTGCCTGCCGCTGTCCAAAGTTCACAACCAATAGCCTCATCAGCACTCTTAGTGCTTTGATTACTCTCAGTACTGATATATAGCGCTATTTTGATGCAAAATTCATCTCCCACCAAACAAAAACCATGTCGGTAAAACGTACCATGATTTTGACAGCACACATGTCATAAGAATTTAGAGAGTACGCGCAGATAAAAAAAATATGTCGTCACTGCTTTGGTAAGAAATAGAGGATATTTACTTCAAAAAATATTTCACCGAGTGTGTTGAAAACATCCAAAGTTTCACGAGTGCGAAGCAGATCGTATCATACGTCACAATTTTGATCTGGCTATGACGTCACGATTGTCAGTTTAAAAACATAAAGAGATCGCCATTTTGAATACAGCATTATTACAGTTCAAAGAGTGCCTTTCAAGGTATTTTACAGAATAATGTTATCGATAACATATGAATTTTGGCGAGAAAAAGTAGTCCGGGCTGCTTATACTGTGAAAATAACAAGGTCATGTTTTTTTTCACAGTGTGAAAATATCATGTATTTTCACAGTGTGAAAATATCATTTTTATTTGTTTCAGATTGTTTTGATTTCACTGCAGAGTATAAAATAAAACGTTTTATCTTTATCAAAGTTTTCAGATCAGCGTGATGTCTCGTTATCGTTTGCGTCATCGTTGCAATGATGGCGTCTCATTTATGATCACTGCGCAGATGCGCAGGCTGATCAATCCTCACTGGGCACTCATGGTCGGAGGCGTTTTTTCGCTTGTTGCTGCTCATCTGGGCCTAGTTGTTAAAAACCATAGCAACAGATAAGGTTGATTGAAGGATAGTTTTCCTTATTTCTCCATATAAACCTATGTTGTGGGTATTCATTAGAACCGCATCACCGAGGCGGTTCTAATGAATACCCACAACACATAGGCCAGTCATTTTAGCCCAAAAAGACCCTAAACCTCAAACAAATTCCTTCAGAAGGGTTTTCACTATTTTCCAAATCAGTGAGGTGTCCTGACTTACAGGAAAAAAAATCCCCAAAAATATTCCCTGGCGAAATTGATTTTTTGGGGGAAAATGCTCGAAATTTGAATAAAAATCGACAAATACAGGAATTAAATTTATAAAAATTTCATTAAATTATATCAAATTTATTTAAATAGCCAAAAATAAGCTAACTGTTGTCAAGTAGCGATAAAAGAAGTTTCAGCTTGATATGTGTACAGAAACCTGTCTTTTTGGGGGTAAAAACTTGGAAATATTGACAAAAACGCAGAAAATGGGAATATTTTTTTAAAAAGTGACTGGTTTGGATTCTTGAAAATGTTTTGGTGTAAAAAGTTATATATGTGTATAAGTTAACTACAGGGAAAATAGTAAAATTTTATATGTCAAAAAAAAAATATTTTTGCGGGGTAGGAAAATGCACATTTTTATATAAAACACTCATAATCCAATGTTTTTTGGTGCCAGTAGCAACCGCAGTATAACATGTATTGTATAATGTCGAACCAATTTATATAGCCAGATGTTCACTAACTACTCTCAAGTAGCTATAAAAAACATTCAGTTTTGTGCCTGCTCAGAAGTTTGCCTTTTAAGGGAGAAATTCAAAGTTTTGACAAAAAGCGAGGGATACGGGAATGTTTTTGTAAAAAGTTAGTGGTGAGGATTCTTGAAAATGTTTTGATGCAAAAAGTTACATATGGGTAACCGTTAACTACAGAAACAAAGAAAGATATTGGAATGTTTATAAAGTTTCATTTTTCAGGCGATGTAAATGTTGAATTTTACCGAAAAATACCATATTTTTTTCACATGTAGAAATTACTTAACAAAATTTCATAGTACATACATGTCTGACGTGGAGCTGGTTTGTATTACCAGATATGCACAGACTACTTTGACGCAGCTATTAAATGCTTCAAGAAATGTTCTTTTCTAAGATTGTTGGAATTTTTGCCAAAGAAAAAAAAACATTGAAAACGAACATTTTAATCTGGTAAAGGCTTTTGAAAACACGTTCATGTAGCGTTACTTCAGATTACTGCATGAAGAAACATCTTTAGCTTTTGAAAAACAAATCCTTATTTCAGGGTAAAAAGATAATACTTTTACAGAAAAAAAAAACATGAAAAAAGAACATGCATTATGTATTTTAGCTTTCATAAGCTTAAGGCTTCTGGGAATCTATTGTCCATGGTCGTCACAGTCATCTGTCTGCCCTTCTGTTCTCAGTTTTCTTAAATGACATTTCTTAAGCCACTAAATCTTGTTCAGAGTTATTCAAAAATCCATTCCATGCAACTCTGATTGTCATGGCAACAACAACGGGGAAATTAGCCAGATTACTTATCCGAAACCAGAACAAGAAGGCCTTTTATTAGGTTTGGAAAGCAGCTTTTATCAACATTGTTTAAATCATAGCCTTGGGGTCAAAAATGTGTACCCATCCCTGGTGTAACAAATGTTTTACATGAACTCACATCCTGAAACTAGACGATCTTGGCCTTATATATTTAATAGGTATCCTCATCTAGTGAATCTCTGTCAACTAAGATTGCCCAGAGTATAGCCCTGAGGTACCAATTGGCCCACACTGGGGTCTGCTGTTCGAAGAATTCCATCCCATGCAGCTTTTGTTGCCATGGCAGAAAAAAGGAGAATAAGTAACATCTTTAAAATCATCTTGTATAAAGCTGTAAGGTTTTAGAGATTTGGTATGTAGCTTTTTCCAAGACTGTTGAAATTATAGCCCTGGGGTCAAAAATGCCCCCCCTCTGATGGTCACTTGTTTTAAATTTACCCATATATTGGAAAACTTTTAATCTTCTTGCCTGAAAATGGAAGGGTCGGGCCTTTGATGTTTGGTAAATATAGCCTCAGATAGTGAATTTTTGTCAAGATTGTTCAAAAATTGATTCATATAGGGAAAACTATAAAAAAAAACCTATGTCCTTGATATTTGTATGTATATTCATCTAGTTGACTTTTACCAAGACTTTTCAAATCATAGCACTTTTATCAACAAGGGCCCCACCTTCAGAATCACTTGTTTTACACAGACATTTTAAAATCTTCTTGTGAAACTGGAAGGCCCAGATGAAACAGAGGGCCAAAGCCATTGATATTTGGTATATCTTTATATAGTATTGCTCAACCAACATTGTTTATATTATAGCCCAGGAATACAAATGGCCCAATTCCAGGGAGTCACTTATTTTGCATAGATTCATATAGGGAAAGGTTTAAAAACAACGTTGAAACTAGAAGGCCCAGGACCTTTAATATTTGGTATCGAGTAAACCTTTATCAAGGTGTTCAAATTACAGCTCTAGGTTCGGATATGTCCCCATCATTGGGGTAATTTGTGAACTCACATGAACACAGTGTGCTCATGCCATGTAATTGGGGCCATTTCCATCATCCGTCCATCCATTCACAATTTTTTTGCTGCAAGGTTTTCAACTAAACTGTGCAGGAATAATCCTCGGGTGATCTTACAGTTTTCATAGAATTGTATTACCTGGAGAAGAGTAACGGGCTGATTACACAAATGTTCCTTGGGTGGCCCTCCACCAATGTTGTTCAAATTAATCAGTGGTGTAGAGATTAATTGGTGTGCCTTGTTGTCCTTAAATTGTCTAAATTTAAGCACTGCTTGTCAAATATGGTATTGGCGCTCAATACAGGACACATTGGCACTCTTGGAGATGAAATTTAAACAAAAAACTGTAAAAGTTCATGTGAAATTTCAATATTCAGTATGCAAATATGTTAGCTTTGATGAGGGATATACATGCAGGACCATCATGGTTCTCTTGCTTTAAAACTGTTTGACTGTTCCTTCCTCCAGTATTAAGTTAAAGTATGTTAATTGAGTAACTTTGTTGCATATTTATAGAAATAAGCAGGAAATGCCATTTGTTGCTGCTGTTGTCCTTATTCATGTTAGATTATGGCGAGATACACAGTGATATTGTTAAATTAAGCTTTTAGTTTTTCAGAGTTTGCGGTTTGATTTTGAATGCAAAAATATATCTAAAAACATTATTAATAAAATGTTACTGGATAAGAAGGAAAGGAAAATACTTTAAGTTGCTGGATGGTTGCCCTGTCCCACGTACTATTTTTTGTTTAATTTCCTTATCGTTTTGCCCAGAATTCACACTACAAGAACAATTAATTCAGGGTGAAACACAGGTCTACTATAGTTTGGACATGGATTTAGTTAACTCAATGTTGTTTCTAATCTATTAACATTTTGCATGTTCTTCTATAATTCCTGTTCTTCTTTTCTCTTATTGTTCTTTGTGATTGTCAAAATATTGATGGCTTCTATCATGGAAAAGTGAACATATTTTTCTGATTCTTGGTGCATAGTTTTATGCATTTCTTCTTTGTCTCCAAATGGACATGTTGGCTTGAAGCATAACTGCTATATAGCTAAGAAATTACACATATTAGACAAGAGCGAATCTGTCAAATAAATCTTCCCAACAAATAATGTATCTGGGTTTTTGTTTGTTTGATTTGAGGCTTAACGTCCCCTTCAACATGGTAAAGGTCATTTTGGAGACGTTGCTTCCAATTTTATGGGACTTTTACCCGACATTGAGATGAAATGACATCTCATTCCCTGTCGCCCAATGAAATCAATAGGGTGTATAAGCAAGGACGGTCCGACTTTGCTTGGACAGGCTTAGATCCTCTAGGCGGTTTAACAGTGCTCGTGTGCGGTCGGTTTCAGCTCTGCGTGGAAGCATCATGCAGCCCATCTATTTGTTCAAGCCCCGATGGGCGGGGGCCGCGGTATCTGGGTTTAAAACAGTATTTTGTTGGATATATACAACATTTTTGCACAATATAAGATGGTTCATGATCTGACAGTACGTGCATGTATATTTTTGACATTTATATATATGAATGCCTTCCTGCAGGACACATAAAGATCAGTGAAAGACAAGTTATAGTGCACAAGACGGTACTATTCTGTATATTGTTAGAGCCCTATATTAAGTAGTATAGTGTTACTGGTGGCATATAATGGATTTTGAGGGTTTTGTGTAAAAATGTGTATTTTCCTAACCGGAAAAATTGACTTTTCAAATATCTAAAAATTTATCTTATTCCTCTATTATTGATTATTGAGGACTATCATTTCATTACATAATATTATGTAGCCCTCAGTGCTGACTGAAAAGAACTCCTGTGGGGGCTCCTTGGAGAAAATCAATAATTGACTAACTGATAACTAGAGTGTACCTTTTTGATTTTTCCATTTAGGGCCTCAGTCAGGGGATTCAATAGGAGCTACTAATCACCCTATTAAATGCCACTTTGATCTGCTATATACAGTATATCACAGGGGAAGAATGAAACAATTATGAACACACGGTGTGTCCTACTGTCTACGAATAAATGCCTTTAACTGATATCAAAAATTTTTCATGAATCCTCACCACTAATAAAAAAAACAAACAAATTCCTATTTTCCATGTTTTTTTTTATCAAAATTTTACATTTTCTGCCTTTAAAAAGTCAAATTGCTGTGCAGGCACGAAGCTGGAGGATTTTTGAGAGCTACTTGATATAGTCAGTGTACATTTGGTTATATACTTTAGTTCGACATCATACAATTTATTTTTATAATGTAATTTCTACTACGGCGGAAAATACTAGATTTTGGGTGTTTTTTATGAAAAACATGTGCATTTTCATACCCCCAAAAATGGAACTTTTAAAACATATAAAAATTTTATTTTTTTTTTTCCTTTAGTTAACTTATACACATATATAACTTTTTACATCAAAACGTTTTAAAGAATCCACACCAGTAACTTCTAAAAAATTTATTCCCATTTTCTGCGTTTTTTGTGAATATTTCCAAGTTTTTACCCCAAAAAAGACAGGTTTCTGTACACATATCAAGCTGAAACTTCTTATATCGCTACTTGACAACAGTTAGCTTATTTTTGGCTATTTAAATAAATTTGATATACAGTAGAACTTCGATGGCTCGAACACCGATGGCTCGTTTACCATGGCTGTGTCGAACCCATTATTGAGCCCCTAGCGAAATCCTCTTCATAAGAAATAGTGGGGGATAATTAAGGAGATTTTAGTCTTTTATCTTGCAAATGTATGATGTGTGTACTCATTAGAATCGCCTCGATGAGGCGATTCTAATGAGTACACACAGCATACATTTTCATTATACAAGGCCGAAAAGATGACTAAAAGTACCTCGTTATGCCTCCTAGCAGTAGCCATCCGTGGCTCGAACTACCCCTGTCTCGAACAGATTTTCGTGGTCCCAAAGGTGTTCGAGCCATTGAAGTTTGACTGTAATTTAATGACATTTTTATAATTCAATTCCAGTTTTTGTCGATTTTTATTTAAATTTCGAACATTTTCCCCCAAAATATCAATTTCGCCAGGGAATATCTTTGGGGATTTTTTTCCTGTAAGTCAGGACACCTCACTGATTCTGAAAATAGTGAAAACCCTTCTGAAGGAATTTGTTTGAGGTTCAATGCTATTTTGACTGGCCTAACAGGTTTATATGGAGAATTGACAAAAACTATCCTTCAATTTTCACAAAACAACAACCGTATCTGCTGCTATGCGAAGCATCGTTAGCTTATCGAGCTCGTTAGTGGTTAAAATGGTAACTGTTCTGGTAAGCAAAATACCCAATAGAGTGGGGTTTTTTTTGCTGAAAAAAATGAGAGCAGCTTTTGCATTTACAAAAGCTGCTCATATTTTGTTTCAGCAAGAATATTAACATATTTGCCATATTAAATGGTCAAAGTTTTGACGATACCTTAACTAGGGCTGGCTAATCGGAGCTGAAATGATAATCGACTATCATGCCTATCATTGCGATCGATAACCGATTAGTAATCACTGACGACTTGGTAATAATTTTACCTGTCTGGCTTTCTGTCTGAGCATGACTCCTACCATATGTTATACTTTGCCATACGTATTTGAACAGACAGACCTGAGCAAACAGTGTAGACCAAGATGAGACGCCTCATCTGGGTCTGCACTGTTCAAACAGTGTAGACCAAGATGGGACGCCGCAGAAGGCGGCGTCTCATCTGGGTCTGCACTGTTTGCCACTTATACAGCTATTTTAAGCACAGCTTTGGGTAGTAAATTGTACTTATCAAATAATCGATTGCAAGCGAATCAGTAATGATAATCATTTTTGTAGAATTTATCGATTGAATAATCGATTATCCGATTAATCGTGTCAACCTTAACCTCAACTAGCGACATCGTTAGTTTTGAGCAACTGACCCTTGGAGTAATGGTTGAAAGAAATAACCTGCTCCCCATGGTAGACCAATTTAGAGTATTCACCTTCAGTAATTAAATAGTATGGTTACTGTATTTATTTTTCTGTGCTTTTTCTGACGCCAGAAGTCCAACTGCATTGTTTTATTCCCCTGTGTAAGTTAAGACAGAAAATTCACTTACCATAAATTAATAAAACTAAATTGGAGCCACCCCGCGGGAATTGTGACTTATGTTTCTCATTCAGTTTTGGTCTATAAACACAGAACTTTGTTAGAAAGGAGTAGTACAGTAAATGCCTATATTTAGATCATGTTTGGAACTGTTCAAAAGTGGTCTTTAAGACCCCTTTTGAACATCACTTTTGAACAGTCCCAAAGGTGGTCTATTACTAGAAGACATTGGATGTAGAAATCATAAAGAATATCTGAAACCTTATCAGTAAGATTTTAAATGCAGATTTTGACTCAATTTCAGGTGGTCTTAATAGCGAAATTTTACCGTATATGATTATTTTTTTATTTTGATTTTACGGTCTTTTCAAGGTAAGGTCACTTATAAATCAGAGGTGGACGAAAACTGCTTTCGTTCGTTGCAGAACTTGACAATGATCTAAACGAGGATCGAAGCTGGTGTCGTCAGTTATTCTTATTACGAAAACACGCCTATACAAATACATTACCAATTTTTTGGCCAAAAATTAGAAATTTTAAGATGAAAAATTGTGATATTTTTCTTATTTCTGCTCAAAACATAGATTGCGGGGACTCGAAAGAACCGCCTCGACGAGGCGGTTCTATCGAGTACCCACAATCTATGTTTTTGAGCAGAAATAGGAAAATAATGTATACCCCCTTAAACTCCAGTTTTACTATATAAAAGTGGGGTTTGAGTGGGTCAAAATTATATAGGCGTGTTCTCGTAATGAATGCAATTTCGTATGTAAAGCAACGTTTGATTGGACAACAAAAAAATTGGCTGTCGGAAACACGACGTCGTGATGTAATGTCGCTTTTCATTGGGTAGCGTTGGGTTTTACACAGCTCACATCGCTTGCGCTTTGAGCTAAATAGTACAATTTTTAACAAAACAACTGCATAAGTGCATTAAAATTGAGATAACTGTATTGAAAAATGTCATATATGGAGGTAAATCGCCGGTTTTACGGTCACAAAGCCCGTTTTGGTTTAAACAATATTTATTTATACAGTGAAACTTCGATGGCTCGAACACCGATGGCTCGTTTCACATGGCTGGGTCGAACCATTTCTTTAGCCCCTAGGGAAATGCTCTACATAACAAATAGTGGGGGACAATTTAGGAGAGCTTCGTCTTTTATATTACAAATGTATGCTGTGTGTACTCATTAGAATCGCCTCCATGAGGCGATTCTAATGAGTACACACAGCATACATTTTCATTATAGAATGCCGAAAAGATGTCCAAAAGCATCTTGTTATGCCTCCTGGCAGTAACCCTCAGTGGCTCGAACTATACCCTGTCTCGAACAGATTTTCGAGGTCCCTAAGGTGTTCGAGCCATCGAAGTTCGACTGTATATAAATCACGAACATTTTCGTACAGTTCGAGGTGTTTCAGGATCTGACAGTAAGCGTAGCGCTTATGTAGAAGTCATCTCAAAGCCCGTTTTAAGGGTCCGCTGGCGCGTCGTCGTGAACAAAGCTTCCGACCGTAAGTACATCGACTTAATTTTCAATCCAGTTATCCCCAAATTATTATGTCAGCGATGTCAATATCAACAGCGAAAGCAATATATTCCTCTGTGTCATTGTAAATGTTCGCTTTAGAATTTGGTGCCATGTGAAAAGAGAGAATCAGTTTCTTGCTATTTGCTACTTCTATCCATATGCCAAATCCCTAATTTCTAAGTCCTAAACGAAATCAATGTCACCTTTAGGGCGTCGCCAAATTGATCATTTTGCTCTGAAGTATAGATCTAGTAGTGTTTGTGTTTAAATATTTTGTAATGAAAAGGTTATCAAATTCTAAGGGTCAAATTCTCATTGCGGCGGTTCTAACGAGCACCCATAACCTATATTTACAGTATAAATAAGAACAATATCACGGATTTTCATCAGAAAAGTAACCATTTTGGAGATGTGAAAAAATGCATTATGTCGCACGGATGTGTTATTGTAATGTGTCGTGTCGCTCTGATCGCGACCCATGTTATTAAATGGACACTGACAAAAAATGAACAGAAGTGAAGCACCAATGATGAGCAAAATATTTAAGAGCACGCATATCATGACACGACCAAAGTAAAACTTCATTAAGAAACGACATCAAGTTATTTTGTGCATTTTGAATGCGTTTGAATGCACACATTAATTTACATTCAATATTCATTTAAGTATGGAATTATTCCCTGCAAACACACACACACATTCGCGCGCGTGCGTGTGTGCGCGCGCGCGCGTGCGTGTGTGTGTGTGTATGAATGTGTGTTACAAATGTAAACAATAACTTTGGAGATCTACAAAACTACAATTTACAATAGGAAGCAAGGAAAAGCTTTAACCTTTACCACTCTCTTGGCTATTTCAGCAGACTTCAAATTGTCTATTGTATTTTTTACTTTTAGAACGGCTCTCATTATGTTATATGGATGGTAGCCCCCTATTTTTATTTCAAATATGGAATATCATATACAGACATTGGCTATCAAAGTAGCAATAAAAAAAAAAAAAAAATGCGTAAAACGGTGTTACTTTTGGATTGACCGTCCCGGTGGCATGATAATTTTATTATCTTTATCCAAAGTAAAGTCTTTGCTGAATATATGCTATAATATAAGGAAACATTCTTGAAGAATTCGAGGTGAAGGTGGGTGTTCATCAAGGCTCTGTTCTCAGCCCACTGCTTTTCATCATTGTGCTTGAAGCCTTGTCATGGGAGTTCCGCTCTGGAGTCCCCTGGGAGGACCTGTATGCTGATGACCTTGTCATCATAGCTGAATCCCTTGAGGAATGTGTCAGGAGGCTCTTAACTTGGAAAGACGCAATGGAGGCGAAAGGGCTGAGAGTGAATGCAGGAAAGACAAAGATCATGATCTGTGGTACAGGTCTGGACCTCTTGCAGAGTACTGGCCAGTTCCCATGCGCTGTATGTCGCACTGGAGTGGGCAGCAACAGTATCTTTTGTAATGGCTGCAAGTTCTGGGTGCACAAGAAATGCAGTGGGCTCAAACGCTTGATAGAGGACCCTGAGTACAGGTGTACACGGTGCCAAGGAACTGCACGCCCCTTAGATGGCAGACCACAGAGGGAAGTTCGAGTCGGATCAGACAAGCTGGAGGTTGTAGCTTCCTTCTGCTACCTAGGTGATATGCTCTCTGCAGGGGGTGGTTGCGACCTTTCAACTACATCACGTGTGAAAACAGGCTGGAAGAAATTCAAGGAGTTGCTACCAGTTCTCTCTTCCCGCCACCTCTCGTTCAAGACACGTGGCCGTGTGTATAGCTCTTGTGTGCGGAGCGCAATGCTCCATGCCAGTGAGACATGGCCATTGACAAAGCCAAACCTCCAACGTCTACAGCGAAATGACAGGGCAATGATCAGACAGATCTGCAATGTCAAGCCACAGGACACTGTCACCATCAGGTCCAGTGAGTTACTTGAGCGTCTTGGCATTGAGGACCTGGACCTCATCCTGAAAGAGAGAAGACTTCGCTGGTATGGACATGTGGAACGCTCCAACGGTGCAATCAAGACTGCCTGTGACATACAGGTAAGTGGAAAGCGGGGGCCAGGAAGGCCCAAGATGACCTGGAAGCAACTAACAGAAAGAGATTGCAGAGAATGGAAGCTCTCTGCTATCGATCCTCATGATAGACAAGCCTGGAGATCTGGTGTAAGATCTGCCATGCGTGCAGCAAGCCAGCTACCTGGAAGGGGGCCCACTTATGTGGACGTTGCCCCTGTACCTGCACGTTAATCAAAAATCCGTTGATGATGATGATGATGATTCTTGCACATGTATCTCAGAAAAAAAATTAAGGTCAGCCTTCTTAAGTGAAGTGGAAAAATCATGCGGTAATACATGAGTAATTCACACAAAAATGCCACCGACAAATATGATCACTTTAACAAGTTTGTGAAATGTATACCCCTGAACAATGAACACCCCATTTTAAAAATAGATAAGTGGGGTTTTACCGGGAATACGTTACTTTCCTTATTATTGGTCAAAAACAGAGAATGTCGGTACTCCTTAGGACCGGCGGTCCTATCGAGTGCCCACATTCTATGTTAACGGGCACAACAGTCTATGTTTGAAGCAGAATTAAGAAAAATATAACATTTTTTTTAAATAAGAAAATGCCAATTGAAACTAAAACAAAACACAGATGTGTCAACCTAATGACACACAAGACGAAAACAACAGCTACTTCAGGACAACTGAATATTTTCAAAAGACAATTCTTCAGCGAAAATATTTCTATCGAGAAAAGGCACTGAAAAAGGCAATGTCCGGTAAACGATTAAACTGCATAAATTAGACACTGAGCTAATTAATATTTTCTTCTTTATTTCCTAATGCCTCAAGTTTGAAATTGTCATACTTTAAGCTTTAGTATTGGCAACCATCATGCTAGCCATACAAGCAAACATTAGAATTGTCAACTAAGTACTGAAGTACGGTTATGGTGACTTCCTAATAGGTTAGGTCAATGCAACGTTCGAGTCTCGAAAAACAATAACTCGATATTGACAAAACATACGCTTTATTCTACAGAAAATATCAGATAAATGAATCAGATTCATTAGTAGTAATTCGTCTGTCATTTCTGAAAATGACCAATCTTAATAAAATGCGTGAATTTACATCTGTTTGTATGTTCTAATATGGCTGATGATTAAGGCTGACACGATTAATCGTATAATCGATTAATCGATCGATAAATTCAACAAAAATGATTATTATTTCTTATTTACTTTTAATCGATTGCAATAGGTACAATTTTCTACCCAAAGTTATGCCTAAAATAGCTCGATGAGTGGCAAACAGTGCAGACCCTGATGAGACGCCGCATTATGCGTCGTCTCATCTGGGTCTATACTGTTTGCTCAGGCCTGTCTGTTCAAATATACATATGGTGAAGTGCAACATATGGTAAGAATCATGCTAAGACAGAAAGCCAGACAGGTAAAATGATGACAAAAACCTTAGCGATTACTAATCGATTATTTATCGCAATGACAGGACTGATAATCGATTGTCTTTTCAGCTCCGATTAGCAAGCCCTACTGATGATGAGACCAGTCTTAGCTCTAAACTAACTGTTGCAGATGAAACAATAGAGTTTTGAGGAAAAATACGATAACACACCCGTGTGACATAGTGCATTCTTTCATAACTTCAAAATGGCTACTTTTCTGATGAAAATCCGTGATATTTTTTGTAATTTATACTGCAAACATACGTTGTGGGTGCTCGTTAGAACCGCCTCACCGAGGCGGTTCTAACGAGTACCCACAACCTATGTCTTGGAACAGAAATAAGAAAATAATTTATACCCCAGTAAACACCAGATTACTCTATATAAAGAGACGTTTAGGGTGGGGGCGGGTCATTACACGGACTTGTTAACAATGCACCCCCTACTCTAGAACGTTTTGTCGCATCGCCGTTGGACCGTTGAATCAAAGAAATTGTTTCGTCTGCCCCAGCTGCCGAAACAGACTTTAGGTTCCGGTTATATCAGTTGGTGAAGCATCTTTTCTCATTTAATTTACATGGCAGGATTTTGTTTGGAGTTGCTGACTCTTACTAGGTCTTGAGAGCTCCATCTACCCTCGATATTGCTACACAGTAAAGATGCCATGAACTGCACCTGTAATTGTCGTCTGTTGTGTTTATGTCGCATCTTACATCTCGCAAACTTTTCAATCACATGAGCAGTGTGGACCATGATCAGATCTGGGTCCACATTGTTTGCATTTTTGGTGTCAGTAGACGACAAGGCAGACGACAAATGTTGTGATTGGCATCTTACGAGTTAACAGCTATAAACATCACGAAAACACGCCTATATAATTTTGACCCCCTTGAACCCCACTTTTGTATAGTAAAACTGGGGTTTCCGGGGGTATACCTTATTTTTCTTATTTCTGCACTAAAATTTAGATTGTGGGTACTCGTTAGAACCGCCTCGATGAGGCGGTTCTAACGATGAGGCGGTTCTAACGAGTGCCCGCCTAGATGAGGCGGTTCTAACGAGTGCCCACAATCTATATTTGGAGCAGAAATAAGACAAATATCACAATTTTTCATCATAAATTTTTCATTTTTTCGGCGATAAAGGCGGCAATGTATTTTGTATAGGCGTGTTTGCGTAATGGAATCAGTAACTCTTGTGTCTTATGTAACAAGAAGGGTCGATCGACGTAATACATCGTAGTGTGAAGTCCTGGGTGTTAATTGCTAATTGTAAGCATTGTGCACTCATTGTGAGGTGTTTAGTACAGAATATGGTACCTTGCGGGACGATTTGGAATTGTGGGCTGCATCTCGTAATGCATGTTTTTTTTTTTTTTTTGATGTTGTTGTTGGTTTTTTCCAGTGCAAATAAGTTAAAAAGACTAACTTTCAAATTTAAAAATTTAAAGGCTGCAATCCAGAATATGTATGAACACATTGTCCATTGTTGGACTGTGTCAATCCGAGAATTTTGTGGGGTGAACCCAACAATGGCGGCCCGCATATAAATCATGCACCGGTAACCCACTTTAAAGGTATCCCACAAAGCCTACTTCTACACACCTAAGAAATTACTATAAATATGGGTTTAAAATAGAAGTGAAGGCAATGACCAGGAATCGATACAATTAACCCACAACTCCCATCAGAGACACCGAAGGAAAGAAAGCCAAACATGAAATAACTAGACCCTAATGAAAACATCAATAGCGGAAAGCCAAGAGGACAGTTACTTTCTCACAAAATGGCCAATTGGCTATCCAAAACAAAAAGATTTAAGCGATACACACATTCAAAATTCAAAGACGAACTATAACAAAAATAAACCGCGACAGAAGAAACGCCCCGGGACGGCCAGTTCTAGGTTAACCTTATTTCGAAATCTAAAAAAAATCCTTCCAGCTTACCGTCTGACAAAAACGTGAAAAGAAAAACAAAACAAAACAAAACAAAACTAGATGTGCTTATTATGAGCATGTTTTCCACGGATATAAAGTTATTTTGCAAGCGTGAGAGCTCTCATGTATGCACATGTGATAAACTTAAGGCAGTGTTTCGGTAATTACAAGACGGGTTGTGCCGTCCAAAAGTAATCAAAGCACTCACACCACTGGTGGGTCGATTGTCTCCAAGCTGAGAAAACAGTCCAGAGCGGAGAATTAGGCTTTTTAACCCTTAGATTCTTGTATTGGATAAAAACAAGTGTAGACCCTGATCAGACGCCGCATTCTGACGTCACAAAGACGGCTGTATAATAAAATATAACCGTTGCCTGGATTGGGTACAAATAAGCGAAATTCATTTGGAAACGGACACGTAAAGTTACTGGGCTTAGTATCTAAAGATTCGACTCGAAAAAAAAAAAGAAATCTGGCCAGCGCGCATGCAAAGAAAACTGCAAGATACGTGACTTTGCTAATCACAAATTGTCATATTGAGATAGCAGGCCCCGGGAAAAGTCATGAGAGCCAATGCCCCCGCGCAGTCTGATCAGAGTCTTCGTTGATCGCTTTATGGATGACCATGGAGCCATACCAATGCGGAAGCGGAAGACCGTGTCAAAACAGAGCGGGAACGTAGGGCGATTTGTTCTTTTCCGATGGGACGTTTTCGTCTGATATGATCAAATTGAAGAAGGATTTTCAGAGCGATTAATTGTAATTCGAGGTCTCAAGGAGCTATTTCTGAGTGCAAAAAAGAAAATGTTACTGACACATTCATTAACATTTGGCATGCGAAAAAGCAGTTGTCACTTACGTTAGCCTTTCCTTCCCTGTTTTGTTGTGGGCAAAACGTGAGTCGTAACTTGCATTTGTGCTGTACGAGCGGAGTCGTTACAAAAACATGTCTTATTCCATATGCGAAGAACTACAAAGGCGTTGGCATCTTAATGCAGGACAAATAACATTCTCCGCTCATGGCTTCATCTCTTTTGCGTTTTGATATTTATCAACATTACAAAATTCCATGTTCAATAACCTAGGTCCCTAGTCAAACATCCCAAAGATAGGTCTCCAGGCGACGCAGCTCTCTAATCAGTAATGAAGAAGGACAGCGCCTGTGTGTTTTTGTACATACAGTCGAACTTCAATGGCTCGAACACCTTTGGGACCTCGAAAATGTGTTCGAGACAGGGGTAGTTCGAGCCACTGAGGTTACTGTCAGGGGGCATAACGAGATACTTTTAGACATTTTTTCGGTGTTCTTTAATGAAAATGTATGCTGTGTGTACTCATTAGAATCGCCTCATCGAGGCGATTCTAATGAGTACACACAGCATACATTTGCAAGACAAAAGGCTAAAATCTCCTTAATTATCCCCCACAATTGCTTATGTAGAGGATTTCGCTAGGGACTCAAGAATGGGTTCGACACATCCATGGTAAACGAGCCATCGGTGTTCGAGCCATCGAAGTTCTACTGTATGTGCATGCAGCCAGAAAGAAACCGTTCTATAAGGCCAACCTAAGTTCAGTTAGACAAATGCATTGGACAGTGGTACATCAGAAAGCAGTCCCGGTCCTATACCACCCGTGCTTAATGAATTTAAAGCTGCCTAATACCAACATAAGTATGTTTATGATTCTAAACATGTAGCTACAGTTGACTCTCTTTACCCCAAACACCGGTTTCTCAAATAAGTGGTTCAGTCAAATTTAATTTTGGACAATGCTGTTGTAGTTTTGTTTATTTTCCTTAGAATTCAGTCTGTTGTGATCTCAAACGAAAAATTCCTGTCCCTTGAAGTTTGAGGTATTCAGTAGCTGTAATTTGTTTCTCTACAGAAAATTTACAACTATTAACATTTCTTTTTAACAAGCTTAAAAAATTGAACACATTATTGCACATCTTGTAACTGATAAGTCTGCGCAATTAATATTATTATAAACTTTTATATGGGCCGCGTCAAGCGATTTTGGTACTTATCGCCTATGCGAGCAGCGAAGGTTCAGGCGAGCCTGCGCATCCGCGCAGTCTCGCCAGAACCTTCGCTGCTCGCTCATACAAGCAGTGAATCAAGAGGAACCTTCAGACAGACAGCCATATCCCTGGCCCCTCTGAATGGCTGGGCATGCGCAGTTAAAATTTGTCATGACGGAATGCTCGAAGACCCAAATTCGCTTGGCGGGGCTCATATAGAGAAAAGGATGGTTTAAAGGGGTTAATGTTATTTTCCCTTTTTACTAAAACAACAAAAAACATAGACTGTGGGTACTCATTAGAACCGCCTTCCTGAGGTGATTCTAATGAGCTCCCACAATCTATTATTAAAGCAGAAATAAGACAAATATAACATTTTCCATGTGCAATTCATATCTTAAGAAAAAATGTATACATATCATTTTTGGAACCATGAAAGAAGACACTTCTGTGTCAAACTCATCATTACGGAAACACGCATATACAAACACATGACTAAGTTTGCCGCCTCAAAAACTCAAAATTCTAAGATGAACAATTGTGATCTTTTTCTTATTTCTGTTCAAAACATAGATTGTTGGTACTCGTTAGAATCGCCTTTGTGAGGCGGTTCTTACCAGTACCCACAATCTATATTTTTGAGCAGAAATAAAAATAAAACCAATGTATAGGCCTACCCCTGTAAACTCCAGTTTAACTATATAAAAGTGGGGTTTGAGGGGGGTCAAATTTATATAGGCGTGTTTTCGTGATGATGACTCCCTAGGAAATTATTAACATAGCTCTACGTAAGTGTTGTTTCCATCACGAAAACACGCTTATATAATTTTGACCCCCTTGAACCCCACTTTTATATAGTAAAACTGGGGTTTCAGGGAGCATACCTTATTTTTTATTTCTGCTCTAAAATAAAGATTGTGGGTACTCGTTAGAACCGCCTCGATGAGGTGGTTCTAACAAGTGCCCACAATCTATATTTCGAGCAGAAATAAGAAAATATCACAATGTTTCATCTTAAAATCTTCCTTTTTTCGGCGATAAAAGTGGCAATGTATTTGTATAGGCGTGTTTGCGTAATGCTTGAGCAAGAGACTTTATCCACATTGCTTAGTACTGGTTCCTAACCAGGAAAAGAGGGCCACATGGAAGATTAGTACTTGTACTAAATGTGTTACCCTCAATAAATAAGGTCGATTATTATCATTATTATTATTATTATTATTATTATTATTATTATTAAGAATCTGTGGATTTTTTCTGATAGTTTGAAAATGTATGTGGCGTATCAATCGAGTATGTTGTGTGTACTCATCAGAATCGACTCGACGACATAGCAATCGAAAAGATATTGTAATGATCCTAAGTATTGGGACAGATAGGCCTAAGCAAACACTGTAGACCCAGATCAGACTGCTCCTAAAGGAGCAGTCTGATCAGGGTCTACACTGTTTGTCTTTTGGACTCCTTGCTGGATTTTGTTTTAACTTTTTGGAGAATTATAACAAGTCCTCAAGGCTTCCGATCTTTTAGTTTTTTTACGGTATGTTTAAATTGTTCACATTATGCCTCCTGCATGACCTTGTTCTACGAGTGACCTTCAGTTTCTCGAATTACCCCTGTCTCGAACATCCTTGAAGTTGATTGCTTTTACATGTATATTGAATTTTTATATGAAAATGTAACATTTTTTCATTTTATTTATTTTCACTTTTTTCGTGTTCAAAATTGCTCAACTTTAAGCAAACAATGTGGTACCAGATCAGATCCGCAATGGGTGTCGGCTCTGGGTCTACACTGCACCCTCGGACATACATAAATATGAGTTAAGCAGAACATTTGGTGATACAATTTCCAAGTTTTGCAATAACATAACGTGCGACAATGTTTCATTTTACAATAAAAATGTTTTGAACTCCAAACATAGGTTGTGGGTGCTCAGTAGAACCACCCGAAACCCATGTCTTGGAGCAAAATTATAAAAAATAATTTGCACCCAAGTTTTGTATATATAATATAAAGTGGGGTTTAGAGGGGTGTATATTATACGGACTTGTTAACATGATGATATACCTTATGAAATGACTCTTTCATGCGTAGAACTTATTCCCAGGAAAATACCGCTTTATTTGGAGAGCATCCAGTGTTCGATACATGTAATGATTGTCCACGGAGATGTTCGAAAAAAAAATATATATGGTGTCGGTTTAATGACTAACGTAACGAGTCTCAGAAAACGTTAATTTACATTATTTGTGTAGAAAATCCGCCTTCCTTGTATTATTATAATTATTAAATTCCAATTCATTGGAGTTTGGCATAACGAGAGTTGAACATATTCTGTCAGAGAGAGAGAGAGAGAGAGAGAGAGAGAGAGAGAGAGAGAGAGAGAGAGAGAGAGAGAGAGAGAGAGAGAGAGAACGAGGGAGAGAGAGAGAGAGTTTAGATAGTAGAAAAACAGTTTGTGATATATATAAATAATATATAAATATATATACGGTCGATATACGTTAACTCGAATACCTTTGGGACCATGAAAAATTGTTCGAAATAATGATAGTTCGAACTACTGAGGTTTAAACATACTTTCATGTCATGAAGCAAAATGTGGATCACTTTAACTTTACGGTCTTCTACAAAATAAGGTATCTAATGAGTACACACAACATACATTTTACAGATCAAATCAGGAAAACCTCCGTAAGATATCCAACCACAGTCGAACTTCAATGGCTAAAACACCTTTGAGACGAATAAAATATGTTCGAGACCGGGGTAGTTCGCGCCACTGAGGGTTACTGCCAGGAAGCATAACGTGATCAAGGTAATTTTGTGACATCTTTTCGATGTTCTATAATAAAAACGAATGTTTTGTGTGCTCATTAGAATCGCCTCATCGAGGCGATTCTAATGAGTACACACAACATACATTGGCATAAAAGTAGAAAAACTCCTTAATTATCCCGCACTATTTCTTATGAAGAGCAATTCCCTAGGGACTCAAGAACGGGTTCGACACGAGACATCGGTGTTCGAGCCATCGAAGCTCTGCTCTTTAAGGATACCCGAAGGTATTGGATAAATTTTCTAGGGACCCAAGAAGTCATGGTAAGTCTTGGAACAAACATTACGAAAACACGCCTATACAAATACATTATAAACTTTACCGCCCCAAAAACGAACATTTTAGGTCGAAAAAATCGTGATACTTTTCGTATTTCTTCTCAAAATATAGATTGTGGGTACTCGTTAGAACCGCCTCATCGATGCGGTTCTATCAGGTACCCACAAACTATATTTCACAGCAGACATAAGAAAAATAAGGTTTACCACGGTAAACCCCAGTTTTACTATATAAAACTGGGGTTCAAGTGGGTCAGAATTATATAGGCGTGTTTTCGTGATGAATAAGCAAAACAATAATGTTTACCCCTGTAAACCCAAGTTTTCTCTATATCTCGGTGCTCATTGACTAATGTGGAAATCTTATCATTTGGGCCCCGTCAAGCGATTTTGATACTTATCGCCTATGCGAGCAGAGAAGGTTCAGGCGAGCCTGCGCATCCGCGCAGTCTCGCCAGAACCTTCGCTGCTCGCTCATACAAACAGTGAATCAAGATGAACCTTCAGACAGAAAGCCATATCCCTGGCTCCTCTGAATGGCTGGGCAAGCGCAGTTAAAATTTGTCATGACGGAATGCTCGAAGACACAAATTCGCTTGGCGGGGCTCATTTGTCTTTAACCGTTCAAGTGATGCAGAAGATTCTAGAGAAGACGACTTTTTTATTTCATTATTTTTTCAGCAAAAAGGCTTGACAGTTCATGTGAGTCGTCAGCCCAGCTGAAAAGCTTAGCGCTTGGAAGATGGTTTCCTCCACTGTTTCTATGAAAATAGACACAGTTAGAATTGAGCCCCGCCAAGCGAATTTGTGTCTTCGAGCATTCTGCCATGACAAATTTTAACTGCGCATGCCCAGCCATTCATAGGGGCCAGGGATATGGCTTTCTGTCTGAGGGTTCCTCTTGTTTCACTGCTTGTATAAGCGAGCAGCCAAGGTTCTGGCGAGAATGCGCGGATGCGCAGGCTCGCCTGAACCTTCGCTGCTCGCGTAGGCGATAAGTACCAAAATCGCTTGACGGGACCCAATTAATTTCTACTAATCTTTTAGTTAACAAAAATCAACATAATTTTCGGTTACTTTTGCTAAAAAAACATTTTGTTTTAAAACATAAATTAACCCTTAAATGGCCAATCACGACGTATGCAGACGTCATTTTTTTTTTTTTTTTTTTCACTGAAAATAACGTTTTTTATATTTCATTTGAATCGTCTTCTAACAAATAATTCCCACAAATCTGAAGCATTATTTTCTGTGAAATATATTGTAATAAAAAAACAATAAAATTTGACGTCTGCCCCACAATCGCCTGTGGCGCTCTAAAGATTAAAAACGCAAAGAAGTGAGCACTTACTTGGAATTTGGCACTGTTTAAAGGAAGAAACCCGTTTCCGAAGTGCGAAAAATTTCGCCTGTCCGAATATGCTGCAGCAGTCGTACTCTTCGGGATTCAATGGACGATTTTTTATTTTCTCCTAAACGCGCTTAATCGAAAATTACAACATGGCTAATGAAAGACTAATTCAGTAAAATGTCTGTCAGTGAGAGACCCCTGATTAGTTTTTGCCAGTGTCTTTTGGAATCAACGTATTTATATAGGAATCCAGACTGATAATTGTAATTCGAGTAGAAGACATTAAAGAGAAAAAAATGTTTCGCTCGTAGAACTTGTTGCGCATGCGTAATTGGCACGGGTGCAGTTCATTCGGAGCATCTCGGATACGGGATTGTCATCTGGCATTTTACTACGATAAAGTACTATTTTATGGAAATCAATGCGCCGGGTTACGAAGTTCGTATTTCACAGCGCGACAGTTTTCATAGTGACTGATATTGTTTCTTTTTGATTATGATGCGATTGGAACTGCCGTATTTAATCTAAACCTATTTGAAAAACACACACAGAGGCATGTACGTAGGTCCTACGCGGCTGCGTACGCATGTACACACAATGTCAGAGCAACAACAAGGACCGAGTCAGCAAAGATGTCGGGCCAACGTCCGGCCAACATCGATACGACTTGGCCCCGACCTTGGTCCTCAGTTATGTGCTGTACACTAACGACAAGCGTACCAAAATCACAGAGCTGAGCTGGTACTGGGCAAAACAGTATCATGACGTCGCGTCCAAGAATGCAATAACACCATGTAATAAATTCGGTAATCCAAATGGTGGATTAAAAAGAGAATCTTACATGAGTGTTCATGTATTATCGAATTTATTAAACGAGTTGAGGGAAAGGGATAAAATGCGAGGCTTTGCCGAGCATTTTATCCCCTTTCCCCAATGAGTTTAATAAATTCGATAATACATGGGCACGAATGCAAGATTAGTCAGATTCGCCCCGTAACGTTTTACGCACGACGTCCTTAACGACGCCGCGTTTACTATATAATAACCTTATATTAACCGCGTTAACTATATAATAACCTTATATTAACATTTATTTTGTAAACAAAATGTGTACAAAATGCGTTTACATGCCATATGATAAATATATATTTTTTTAAAAAATTGCTGAGGAAAATTTGGCATAAAAACTCGCATTTTATCCCTTTTCCTCAACTCGTTTAATAATTTCAATTAAGAAATGAAATTTATTTTTCTGCAGTTCATGGAAGTATGAACGCAGTGGGTCGCGTACAAAGTAAATGAACCCCGAAGGGGTTCATGTAAACTTTGCTAGCGACCCACTGTCGTTCATACTTTCATGAAACGCAGAAAAATTAAGTTTATTTTTTATATTTACATTATTTGTCCCACATCACTGGGCGAAAAATTGCTTGTAGGGCGAACTTTTAAAGCTGAAAAACATTTGCACGCTGGTTTTCTACAAAGAGCGGAGCAGCGTTGACGTCATCAACGCCCGTAGAGAACAATGGTTTAAAATGACGTCACTTAACGTCACTAAAAATCATGTGATTCGATGCGTTCATTGAAATATGAACGCAATTGTTTTCTATAGGTTTACACTAGACTTTACACTGGAAATGTAAATATTAATACATGAACACTCATGTAAGATCGTGCATGTATACAGAGTCTTTTGATAGCCAATATGTTATAGAAGGCTCATGTGCACAGTGAAGACACTGATCATACAGCATGGATAAACAGACTGATCTGAGTTTTCGCTAGTTGCACAGGTCTTACTGTAGGTTTTGTCATGCGCTGGCTCAAATCGCAATCATCTCATCACTTTAAAATGACCCCAGCAGGCATTTAACGTGTAGACAATGGCGTATCAACGTCGATGCAACAGCATGAAGTTGCAAGGTGTCATGTGGGAGATATTTGCAAAATAAATCAGTTTTCAAAATCAAATGGACTTCCGGAAGATTCAGTTTGGTACAAAATGAGTTAATGTAGCAACTAAGGATCCTTTGTTTTGCACCGAACGTTTTCTTACCTTTATGACACAGTGGATTCAAATCTGGCACATGCGAGTTTGTTTGGAGTTTATTGGCCCAGTGAACAATATTTATTTCATATCGACCGGTCAGTTTACCCAATTAACAGGCTTACACATAAGCTGTTAACCATGGAGAACAGTACATATTCTGACAACAGCGCTTCTTGAAAGCGGTATCAAAATCAGCAAAGAATGCCGGGTCAACGTCAGGCCGACGCTACGACGTTTCCACGCCGTAGACAGCGATACGATGTGACGCCAATGGCCCGACATTGGCCCGCTGTTTGATGCTGGCTGGGCTAGGTAAAGAAGTATTATGATCAGTCTCCGGTGAAGTCCGTTGTTCACAGTCACGGTCTATGTAATTATTCTACGAAAAGCCCCGAATTTCGGTTTCCGTCCACCTGATGAACGCCGATGATTGGCTTGTATGGTTGAGCTGTTCTTTGAGGAGGCTAAAAATTCCATGTTTGTAAGAAAACAGAAAACGAAAATGTAATTGGTTCATTTATTATCGGAGTATGAGCAGTTACGGTACTTCACATAGAAAACTGATGGCACCGGCTTTCAAGAGGTGAAAAGATCCCGAGGTTAACGCTGAGCCCGCAGTGTTGATTTCACAGCTCTAAAAGCAAATTGGAATCTGAACGAGTCTTGTTGATAGCATTATCGCAGATAATCACGATACCATCAAGTTTTGAAATAGATATTCTGTTATCCTCGCGACAGGCACATGACTTTTCTCTTTTTTTTACCAGTATTTTCGGGCATGCAGCCATTTTGGATATACTGGCGGTGTCTGGTTTTGAGTTGTCGTTTTTGTTGTATCGAACGAACAACAGTGTTACCGTTTTCCGAAGGCAGACCAAAAAGTGGTCCTTAACCCTCCGCGCTGAGATTAATGTTCAGAACAAATTTCGAAGGTTTAATTATCAAATGGTTAAGGTTTCAGTAAATGTGCGTTCGAAATTAAAAGCAACCGAATAAAAGAAAACGTGTACACAAATAATATTTTCTTTATGCGAAAGTTTGTTTGATTTGATGTTTAACGTCCCCGTCAACACTATAAAGGTGATTTTGGAGACGTTGCTTCCAATTTTGTGGGACTTTTACCCGACATTGAGATGGGCGAGGGCGTTATAACATTCTCAGACCCGACGTCATATGATAAAATAGGATCGTCCACCTACTAATTTGGGACCGGTGAATTATCATTTATAGAGGAGTCAGGTTTGTCCGCTGTTGATGTTTCCATTGGGGTATGTTGTTTCATGTTAGTGTTTCTTTCCCTTTGGTGTCTCTGATGGGAGATGTGGGTTAATTGTATCGATTCCTGATCATTGCCTCCACTTCTATTTTGTTATGTTTGCGGCAAATTTTTCACTAATCTGCGTCTACACAGTTTTCCAAGGACCTGAAAATGGGATGGTAGGCATAAAAGGGTTAAGAGAAAAATAGTGTCTGAAAAGTTATTTTACTGTCGAAAATCGCCGCTAATAAGTAGGTCAAGGTCAACCTGGTATATTATTTATAAAATATAGTACTCAGTTATCTGAAGCTGCATACGAAATTCCAAGAAATCGACCCAGCGGCTCTGGAGAAGAAGATTTTATTATATATGGCCATGTCAGCCATTTTGAATTTGGCCAAGCAGTTTCAGAGAGCACGTACTTTGACGAACATCTGGGGAAAGGTCGCTGAACGACCTTTGTCATTCATTAGCATTCACAAACGTCCATACAGTACCGTAGCCTAAACTCATTTCATATCACAACAGTTTTAGAAAAAACCATTTTAACCTCTTTCCCATTCAAAGCCTAGGGGACAAAATTTGACCTTGTTCAAAGATATCGTATATCATCGGAACAACTTTGGTTGTACTAAGTCACCGAAAGCTGCATATTAATTTCCAAGGCAATTGGCCCATAGTTTCTAGAGAAACAAATAGAGGTTTCACCATATTTGGGCATGGCGGCCATCTTTGTCATGTGACCTAAACCATTCAAATAAACTTTCTGCACATAAAATTTAACTAAAATTGGCTCACGAGCTCACGAATTTTAGAGAAAATGTCATGTGAAATGTCAATTCACCTGCTATCCAAGTGACCTGGAGCGACGGCCATCGAATGACCTAGACCTTTGTCATTCACAGACATTCATATTGTTCCTTCTCCAGTGTCATAAAGCACAATATTTTTCGAAAAAATGCATTGATTAACCATTTTTCCATTCAAAAGCATAAGGGACCAAATATTACCTTGCGGTAAAATTTGTCAAGGTCAGATAGTGTCATTATTTCAACAAATCGTCACCTCATCATGAACGCACGCTTTTATAATTTTTGACCCCTTTAACTCCATTTGTTTGAGATTTAACGTCACCATCAACACTGTATAGGTCATGTTTGGAGACGTTGCTTCCAATGTTGTGGGACTTTTACCCGACACTGAGATGAAATGACATCCCAAGCCATGTCGCCCAATGAGCATTGAGGGTCCGACTCGCACCGCTTTACCTGGACAGGCCTAGATCCTCTAAGCGGTTTACCAGTACTCGTGTATGGTCGGTTTCAGCTCTGCGTGGAAGCATCGTGCAGCCCATCTATTTCTTCAAGCCCCGACTGGCGGTGGCCGAGGTTCAAAGGGGTATACCTTATTTTTTCTTATTTTTGCTCAAAATATACCTTGTGGGTACTCGTGGGTCTAACGTGTACCCACAATCTATATTTTGAGCAGAAATAAGAAAAATATCACAAGTTTTTATCTTACAATTTTCGTTTTCTTGGGGGTAAAGTTAACAATGTATATGTATAGGCGTGTTTTCGTAATGCAATGCTACGTATAAAGTTTCGAGACTTCCGGAGAAGAAGATCTTTTGCACGTTTTGCCATATTTGGGCATGGTAATTTAATTAAAATTGCCCCAGCTGTTTAAGATAAAAAGTCCTTTGAAATGTTGATGGACCGGAATCCAAGCCACCTTGGGCCAAGGTCTTCTAATAACTATGGTATTTTGCATCCATAGAAATTCTTTTTGTACCTATCCGCATGTCATACACCACAACAGGTTTTGAAAAAAATGTATTGTTCTACCTTTTCCCCAATGAAAAGGCTACGAAAGCGGATTTGACCTTGTTGTAAAATAAGTGACGGTCAACATAGGGATACAATATTGGCGTACTTGATTCACTGTTCCATTTGCACCGATCTGTGTTCTGTTCAATCAAGTAGTTGTCACGTGGTATGGTGCAGTGTTCTGGTGCTACACTTTTTGTCACTACTCTTGACTAGGTGTGAAGTGCCCGGATGATGGAGCAGTGCACCAGCCTCGTTTTCAAATTCAAGGCATTTTGCATTTGTAGTTTCCTACCAGAATCAAAATGCGTAGATAAATGTTGAAAACGTTTCAGATCATAAAAAAACATTGATTTAAATACCTTTCAAACTGCATTCACTAAGAGTATGCTTTAAATTCTTAGTCACAGTTCTGCGCCACACTTGATTCACCGGAGCAAGGTTCGGTCAAAGTTCGGCACCATACTTGATTCACCGGAGCAAGGTCCAGTGCAATGTTCCATGTTTTGTTCGATTTTGGGATACATTAATTACTTGAACGGCTCATCTTTTGAAACTGAATGATTTTGAATGATTTCAGTCAGGTAGCTAATAAAATAAACAAATGCATGTAAGAAAATAGACTAAGCGTCGTATGTAGGGAAGCTGTGTATGTTCTGTGCTTGATTCAAAACACGACACACTCCTACGTCATGGGAACATTGCAATGCACTTGATTTAAAAACAGAACAGTCACGTGACAGTGCAACGTTCAGGAACAGTAAGAACAGCTGAATCAAGTACGCCCTTAGTGTAGGTTATATTTTCTTGTTGTTTTTTTTTATTCAATTGTGGAATTTTGAAAATATTTGAGGGTCAGTGATGAGGCCAAATCGGCCGAAACTATCCTGTCTGGCCCAGAAAACATGTACACTTCATATTTTCCAGTTCTGTGGTGTATTCCGTGCTCCCAAAGGATAAACCTTTTATAGAAAATATAACGCCACTACAGCTGGTGTCCGGGATTGTGTGGCGGCCGTAAAAAGTCTCCCTGCCCTACATCATAGTGGAGGTTATATTTTCTTGTTGTTTGGGATCAATGATTCCATTGTGGAATTTTGAAAATATCTGAGGGTCACTGATGAGGCCTAATTGGCCGAAACTAGCAAGTCTGGCCCAGAAAAGATGTGCACTTCATAGTTTCCAGTTCTGTGGTGTACTTCTTGTTCCCAAATCATAACCCTTTTATAGAACATATTTAACGTCACAACAGCTGGTGTCTGGGGATGTGTGGCGGCCGTAAAAAAGTCTCCCTGTCATACATCATAGTGTAGGTTATATTTTCTTGTTGTTTTGGATCATTGATTCTATTGTGGAATTTTTAAAATATTTGAGGGTCACTGATGAGGCCTAGCTAGTCTGGTCCAGAAAACATGTACATTTCATATTTTCCAGTTCTGAGGTGTATTCCTTGCTTCCAAAGGATAACCTTTTTATAGAACATATTTATCATTTAAATAAACTTGGAAGTACTCAGTCACCCAATGCTTCATACCAAATTTCAAGGCAATCGGCCCAGTGGTTCTGAAGAAGGTTTTTACCACATTTGAGCATGGCGGCCATCTCCGTCATGTGGCTTGGACCATTCAATCAAGATTCTGTTCAACAATTGTCAGGAGGCCGCATGTGAAATTTAATTGAAGTTTGCTCAGCTCTTTTAGCGAAAATGACCTTTGCGATATCAATGGACCTGCAATCCAAGCGACCTTGGGCATTCATAGACATACATTTTTAACTATTGTCATGTCACAGACGATAATATTATTTAGAAAAAAAATGCATTGCTTTACCTTTTTCCCACTGAAAAGGCTAAAGAACCAAATTTGACCTTGCCGTTGAATAGGTCATTGTCAACTGATGGTCATTAATTTTGCAAACTTAGTAGTGCTTGGTCGGCCGATGCTACACACCAAGTTTCAAGACAATCAGCCAATTGGTTCTGGAGAAAAGATGTTTTAAGATTTTTTCACATATTCAGGCATGGTGGCTATCTTGGTCATGTGACCTGGACCATGCTTGGTAACTTTCGTTCATCTACTGTCAGAAGGATGCATATAAAATTGCATTGTATTCTCCCAGTGGTTTCAGAAAACAATGTCCTTTCAAATACAATGGTCTACAATCCAAGCGACTTGGGCCAAGGTCGTTGAATGACCTTAACTTTAGCATTCATAGACCATCACTTGGTACCTATTCTCGTGTCATAGAGCACAATATTTTTCGAAATTTGCTTCGTTTTACCTTATTTCCTATTGAAAAGCCTAAGGAACCAAATTTGTCCTTTGCGTAAAATAGGTCAAGGTTAACCTATGGTCTTTATTTTTGCAAACTTGGTAGTACTCAGTCACCCGATATTAAGTTTTCTGACAATTGGCCCAGTGGTTCTTGAGAAGACTTTTTTTGAGGTTTTTATCATATTTGGGCATGGCAGCCATCTTGGGCATGTGACCTGAAACGATTGAACAAACTTTCGCTCCCCTACTGTCAGAAGGCTACATATGGAATTTAATTGAAATTGGCCTTTGGTTTCAGAGAAACTGTAGTTTGAAATGTCAATGGACCTGCTGTCCTAGCGACCCTGGACAAAGGTTGCCAAATGACCTTGGCCTGTAACATTTATAGAAATTCACTTTTTACCCACTGTTATATCACAGACCAAAATATTTTTCGAAAACAAAAATGCATTGTTTTACCCTTTTACCATTGAAAAACCCAAGGAACCAAACTTGACCTTCCCGTTCAATAGGTCAGTGTCAACTTAGGATCATTTTTTTTTTTGCAAACTTAGTAGCACTCAGTCATCCAATGCTACATACCAAGTTTGAAGACAATCACCCCATTGGTTCCGGAAAATAGATGCTTATAAGTTTGTTTTTTTCACATTTTCAGGCATGGTGACCACCTTGGTCATTTCACCGAAAAAAATATATTAAGCATCCCTTCCCCTTCTGCCAGAAGACTGCATATACAATTCCATTGTATCTGACCCAGTTGTTTCGGATATATGTCCTTTCAAATGTCAATGGACTTGCAATCCAAGTGACTTTGGGCCAAGGTCTGTGAATGACCTTGACCTTCAGAATTCATAGACTTTAACTTTTTACCTATTCACATGTCATAGACAACAATATTTTTCGAAAAATGCAGTGTTTTACCATTTTCCCATTCAAAAAAGCCTAAGGAACCAAATTTGTCCTTTGCGTAAAATAGGTCAAGGTCAACCTATGGTCTTTATTTTTCAAATTTGGTAGTACTCAGTCACCTGATACTACATACTAAGGTTTCAGACAGTTTGGCCCAGTGGTTCTGTAGAAGACGATTTTTAAGGTTTTTATCGGCCGTTTTGGTCATGTGACCTGGAACGTTTGAACAAACTTTCGTTCCCATGCTGCCAGAAGGCTGCATATGGAATTTAATTGAAATTTGCTATGTGGTTTCAAAGAAAATGTAGTTTGAAATGTCAGTGGACCTGCTATCCAAGCGACCTTGGACAAAGGTTGCCAAATGATCTTGATCTTTAGCATTCAGAGAATACACTTTTACCTACTGTCATATCAAAGACCACAATATTTTTCGAAAACAAATGCATTGTTTTACCTTTTTTCCCATTGAAAAGCCTGAGGAACCAAATCTACCTCCCCGTTCAATGGGTAAGTGTCAATTTAGGGTCATAATTTTTGCAAACTTAGCAGTTCTCAGTCACCCAATGCTACATACCAAGTTTAAAGACAATCAACCCATTGGTTCTGGAAAATAAATGTTTTTAAGGATTTCACATTTTCAGGCATGGTGACCATCTTGGTCATTTAACCGAAAAATGTATATCAAACTTCCGTTCCCCTACTGTCAGAAGGCTGCATATAAAATGGCATTGTATTTCGCCCAGTGGTTTCAGATATGTCCTTTCAGATTTCAATGGACTTGCAATTCAAGCGACCTTTGGCCAAGGTCGCTGAATGACCTTGACGTTCAGCATACATAGACTTTCATTTTATACCTATTCACATGTCATAGATCACAATAGATTAAAAAAATGCATTGTTATACCATTTCCCATTGAAAAGCCTAAGGAACCAGATTTGGTCTTTGAGAATAGGTAATGGTCAACCCATGGTCATTATTTTTGCAACTTACGTCTTTAGTTTACGTCCCCAAAATGGCCTTTACAGTGTTGACGGGGACGTTAAACCTCAAATCAATCAAAATCAAAACATATTAAGTTTCAAAATAATTAGCCGAGTGGTTCTGGAGAAGACGATTTTTAAGGGTTTTTTATCATATTTGTGCATAGCTGCTATCTTGGTCATGTGACCTGAACCGTTTGAACAAACTTTCGATTCCCCATAGGCTGCACATGAAATTTAATTGAAATTTGCCCTGTAGTTTCAGAGAAAATCTATTTGAAATGTCAATCTGCAATCCAAGCCACCTTGGGCCGATATCAACGAACGACCTTGACCTTAAGCATTCATAGACACCCATTTTCTAACTACATGTATTCTAATATATCAAGGACTACAATATATTTCTAAAAAGCATTGTTTACCTTTTTACCATTGAGAAGCCAAAGAAACCAAATTTGTCTTTGGCGTTTAATATGTCAAGATCAACCTAGGGTCATCATTTTTGCAAACATAGTAGTACTCAGTCACCAAATGCTACATACCAAGTTTCAAGACAATTGACCCGTTGGTTATGGAGAAGAAGGTTTTTAAGGTCTTTACCATATTTGAATATCTGGGTCACGTGGTCTAGACCATTCAAGTAATCTTTCGTTCCCCTACTGTCAGAAAGCTGCATATAAATTTAAATAAATTTGCGCAGTGGATTCAGAGAAATTGTTTTTTGAAATGTCAACAGAGCTGCAATCCAAGCGACTTTGGGTCAAAATCACCGAATGACTTTGTCCTTTAGCATTCATAGACACTATTTTGTATCTTTTCTCATGTCATTGACGGAAAATGCAGTGTTTACCTTTTTCCCATTGAAAAGCCTAAGAAACCAAATCTGACCTTGCAGTTGAATAGGTCAGTGACTACCTAGGATCATCGTTTTTATAAAACCGGTTGTGCTCAGTCACACGCTGCTACATACCAAGTTTTAATACAATCGGCCCAGTGGTTCTGAAAAAGATATTTTTCAATTTTTTACCATATTCGGGCATAGCGGCCATCTTGGCCATGTAACCTGAAAATGTCTCAGTGGTTTCAGAGAAGAAGAGATTTGAAAATGGTTGACGCATGACGGACGGACACAGATTAAAGCTAACTTATTCAGACAAGTCTAAAAAGTGCCTCTGTATTCAATCAGATATATCAGAAATTCGAAGTTTGTCGCCAGCCATAAATAGGCTAGCTGCATCATGAAAAAAGCAGAAAACTGTGTTTGTATATATTTAATGTGAGATTCGCTAAAAATGTATTTGGCAGTCTTAATAAAAATTATAGTTTTGAATTTGTTCATCCGCTTAGTGAGGTTTAACGCCCCGTCAACCCTGTATATGTCATTTTGGAGACGGTTGATTCCATTTTTTGTTGAACTTTTATCCGACATTGAGATGAAATGACACCTCAAGCCCTGTCGCCCAATGAAACCAATAGGGCTTATAATCATGGACGGTCCGGCTCGCATCGCTTTGCCTGGGCAGACTTAGATCCTCTAAGCGGTTTACCAGCACTCGTGTGCGGTCGGTTTCAGCTCTGCGTGGAAGCATCATGAAGCCCATCTATTTCTTCAAGCTCCAACGGGCGGGGGCTATTTGCAGTGTCTGTCTGTCAGAGTAAACAATCGCGTGTATCAACGGAGTTTTGTAAATATCAAAGCACTGGCATCACTGATCCGTCGATTGTCTCTGAGTGTAGGCTGGGAAAATGACCCTGAACGGTGACTTCATTGACTGTCAAATTTTTTTTCAGCAAAAATAACACTATTTTTGATATTGTATTTGCTAGAACAGTTAACAATTTGGCCACTAACAAGCTCGTTAAGCTAACAATACTTTGAGTACTTTTAGCAAACAGTGTAGACCCTGATCAGACTGTGGCGTCTGATATGGATCTACAATGTTTTCCAAACCCAACGCATGATTCCAGTTAACCGTCTTATGTAACACTCTGACCTCACAGTGATATGAATAGCACGGCTATTTTCGATAGATAGCCGTTACCTCGACTTCATCCAGCAGGCACATGACGTAATTGCGACGTCACATCAACGTCAACGCAACGTCATGACGCTTATACAACTTCATGACGCTTATGACGGTATGACGTTGCCTTAGCGACGTGCGCCTGCTGGGATACATTTTAATAAGAGTCACATGAACATCAGCCCTGAAGTGTTACTAGTGCAAGGGCTAAAGTCAAAGAAGAAAACCAATGCGCGCTGTTTTACAGCGTCGTTGGCACCAGAACGTCACCATCTTCCAATCATACTGGAGAGAACCATTGTTTATTTTGACGTCACTGACGTTGCGTGAGTTACTGTTTTCATTGAAGTATGAACAACATTCACCTTATTTGCATTATCTGCTGGTTCCTAGTCTGAAGGTTATCAGTGTTGGAAAAACAGATAACCAGACCCCTCTGACCTTAAAAGGTCAGGGTGTCTGGTTACCTGTTTTTCCAATATTGACAATGTGCAAGCTGGGAGCCAGCAAATAATGCAAATATGGTGAATTGCTTCCCTGCAGCACAGAAGCTTGAAGTTTTGTCCATAAGTAATTCACAGGGTTCAAAATCAAAAGTGACACTAAGCCATTTCGTAAGAAATGGCCAGGAGTGAAACGGTTTTTGCTGCACCTTTGAAATGCTTCAGCGACAGATTCTCGGCAAGTACCGACTGTGTACCGTGAAAATACGTATGAAATTATAATTCTAGGAATGGACAACTTTTTCTGACACATTACGCTGACGCAATAAATAACGATTAAAACGTTGTCAAAATTGATGACAGCCATACCGAGTCCAGTTTCCGGTACACTCGGGTAGAAAAATCTCTTCGTACGGCTTTGGTAAAATCAATTTTAACAAATGCATAAAACTGATTAGATAAAGAAAATAGGTCATATTTATGTGTTCGTCGGATTATTTAAATGCAATCCTTACCTATTTCTTACGAAATGGCTTAGTCAAAGTTAGTGTCACTTTTGATTTTGAACCTTACGAATTACTTATGGAAATAACTTCAAGCTCCTGTGCCCTGTAGTTAACTATAGGGTTTTTCTGTAAATGCACTAGGAATGTAAATATTCAAACCGTTCCAAGGCGGTTTTGTTATGGTTTGTCTTTGAGTGTGTGTATCGCTTATATTATTTTTTTTTGGATAGCCAATTGGTCATTTTGTGCGAAAGTAACTGTCCTTTTGGCTTTCCGCTGTTGATGTTTCCATTAGGGTTTGTTGTTTCATGTCTGTCTTTCTTTCCCTTTTGTGTCTCTGATGGGAGCTGTGGGTTAATTGTATCGATTCCTGATCATTGACGACAATGGCTCGAACACCTATTGGCCATGAAAGAGATCTTTTCTTAAAGGTAAGAGTTAAGGATAAGACCTTATCTCTAAGAGAGTCAAGGATCATGAACGTGCCAACTTCAGAATCTTGGCTTCGAAAGGGGCAACCCTAGCTCTGGGTACTGTACCTGACGCTTGAGCAACGTCGTATCATCGTCGATACAACGTGATGATGTTGAACGATGCGGCTGACCAAATTATTTTATTTCTTTCGTGGCTACAAAATGACATTTTAGATGAGCCCCGCCAAGCGAATTTGTGTCTTCGAGCATTCCGTCATCACAAATTTTAACTGTGCATGCCCAGCCATTCAGAGGGGCCAGGGCTATGGCTTTCTGTCTGAAGGTTCCCCTTGATTCACTGCTTGTATGAGCGAGCAACGAAGGTTCTGGCAGACTGCGCGGATGCGTAGGCTCGCCTGAACCTTCGCTGCTCGCATAGGCGATAAGTACCAAAATCGCCTGAGGGGGCCCAGATGAGAAATAGAAAATTCGTTTCTAAAACACTATGCCTCCAAGTAAACTATATGCTTTCCCATAAACTTGCATTGACCGTAGTACCTAAACACCAATTGGCCCCCACCCATCGGGGCTTGAAGAGATAGATTGGGCTGCATGATGCTTCCACGCAGAGCTGACACCGATCGCACTCGAGTACTGGTACATGTGTATCGTTTGAGGTTCTAAGCATGCATGAAAGTGGTGCGAGTCGGACCGCCCATGCATATAAACCCTATTGGTTTCAGTGGGTGGCAGGGCTTGAGATGTCGTTTAATCTCAATGTCGGATAAAAGTCCCACAAAATTGGAAGCAACTTTTCCAAAATGACCTGTGCAGCGTTGATGGGGACGTTAAACCTCAAATCAAACAAACAAAACCTAAACACAAAAAATGGCTAAGTTCAAAAATCGAAAAAAGGCAAATTTTTGATTGACGTTAATGCCAAATCCACATACACAAGCCACATTTACAGACCATTACAAAAGAGCATGCATGCAAAGTTTCAAACTGATTGGTATAAAACTATATGAGAAACTGCGCCAACAAGGTACTCACAGTTTATGGTCAAATGCTTAAGTCAGAATCGTAGTTGACGATAATGCCAAAACCAGTTACACCTACAGATTTTCTTTCGGCCACCGCCCATCGGGGCTTGAAGAAATAGATGGGCTGCATGATGCTTCCACGCAGAGCTGAAACCGACCCGCACACGAGTACTGGTAAACAGCTTAGAGAGGATCTAAGCCTGCCCAGGCATTGCGGTACGGGTCGGCCCGTCCATGCATATAAACCCTATTGGTTTCATTGGACGGCAGGGCTTGAGATGTCATTTCATCTCAATGTCGGGTAAAACTCCCACAAAATTGGAAGCAACGTCTCCAAAATGACCTTTACAGTGTTGACGGGGACGTTAAACTTCAAATCAAACAAACAATCAAACAGATTTTCTTTACTATAGTGCTGTTAAAAAGGGGGTTTGTGAACGTGATATTTAAGTGAAATCTACTCACACACAACGTCACTGAGCTACAAAAAATCGGGATCACTTTTGGAATCTGCAGAAAGCGAAAATGAGCTAAGTTGCAACAAAATCTATATAGAATATGATTCGAAAGAGCAATCTCTGAGACTCTCATATTACAATTTCCAAATAAAGCGAACCACGTGTGGGATTAAGATAATTTGTTTGACACAAGTGTAGTTGGGGTCACTGAGTGTACCGTGAAAATCCTAAAACATCGGACACCTTGAGGATTTCCTGTAATTCTCCTAAAAGATTAACTAATTTGTTTCATGATCCAGCAAGGAGTCCAAAAGTGCAGATAGAGTGGTAAGCAATGTAGATCCTGATCAGAGCCAGTCTTATAAGAATCTTATATGGGTGTGAGGGGTGGATTGAAAAATCCGTCCCGAGGGACACTGTCCGGCATCACGAGGCTTGCCGAGTGATGCCGGACAGTGATCCCGAGGGACGGATTTTTCTATCCGCCCCTCACACCCATAATGGATTCCTTTTCTTGCATACCTTCCATTTCTATTTTTATGCGAATTTTTAATGCTGCTGTCACTTCGGTTACCGACGTCCGCCATTTTGTGATGACACAACAGGAATGTTTAGTGACGTCACGCATGACGACGCCGCACATGACGCTGTGCATAACCAACCAGTGCATTTATCAAACACGCGATTATATTCGATTTGGGGTCGGACCACCAGGGTCAGAACATAAATTTCTATCCCAGGGCAAAATCGCGGATTTCCTTGTCTGGTGTGCAAGAATATCTGGGTCTGCACTTTTTGCTTAGGCCTGTCTGTCCCAATACTTAGAATCATTACAGTACTCATAGTGCCAGGCCAGAAGATATAGTAGGAACAATTTAGATATATCTTTAAACTGTTCTGTCAAATAAATGGTATGTTGTGTGCACTCATTGAGGCGATTCTAATGAGTACACACAACATACAATTTTTCTTGATAAAATTAGAAAAAAATCTCCATTAATTATCCACCAATATTTGTTATAATTACGGAGCTGTGAGAAGAATGTTCTAGGTACTCAAGAACGGATTCGACTCAACGATGGTAAACGAAATATCGGAGTTCGAGAGGTTGAAGTTTCATTGTAAATTTAAAATTTATCGCACGCCGAGGAAAAATGCGCACGCCATACATAAGTTGATTTGGCCGTGCGCACAGCTTCTAGACGTAATGATGCTGAGGAAAAAAAGGTTTGCACTTCTTTGCGCCATTTTTGAGGAAGACGCATAATTATAAATGATCTAAGGCATCTTTAGGTACGATTCGGCTGCTCAACCATATGGCTTCCGAAGATCAAGGATTAATGCACTTTTGACAAGTTCAAAAATTCAAGACAACGATCTAACGGAGCATGCAAGATGCGTATACAATATTGCCAGAGTTTAACATGCATCTTGTATAAATTCAAGAAGAATTCGCAACTATTAAAGAGCCACCTCGTTCGAAAATGGTACTTATTGTTCAAGCAACCAGAAATGGTCCAGGTTAGCCTACGCACAAGCGCGGTCAGGCCAGGGTCATTGCTACTTGTTCATAAACAGAAGCTCGTAGACTGGCTCCCGTCTGACTGATAATCTATTCACTATAGGGTACATCATCTGAACCTGGGGAAAACAGTAAATAGGTGGGGGTAGGGCTAGATACTTGCTACTGGAGATTTTGGCAAAATATATAATCTTATGCTAACATAGTAAAAAAGGGCTTTTCTTCAGATCACATGTCACGCAATTTCCCCATATTAACACTTTTTGTATCAAATGGAATATTCCTCCTTATATATAGCATGCGTCCATTTCAAAATTTAGGGGTTTCAGGTTGTGTTTTCTTCAAAATTAGGAAAAATGGCCGAACTTTTGCAAACAGTGTAGGCCCTGATCAGACGCGGCGTTCTGTGGGCCTGCACTATTTGCCACGGTACCCGTTTAGGGGTTTCCAGTCTGAAATGGGTTAATGTACATGTATGAGCAAAATTGAATTGTAAAGGCAAGAAACACAAGCGGGCCTCCGTGGCCTGCTCTTAAACATTAGATCTCTCACTCGGGCTACATGTGAGCTTAAGTGTAAGCATCAGTGATGTTTAATTACTCGCAGTGTAAGAAAAAGATCAACCAAAATGTATAGTGCGATCAGCGCCCACACATACATGTACAAGCAGGATCTCCGTTATTATATACATTGAGTTTGATTTTTCTAAAGTATTAACTTGAGAAAAAAATAAAGCTCTCCCAATATGGTGAACCGATAGAAAATCAACAGTTTTCAATTTATGAAGCGTTTACACAACAGTAAAAAAAAAGGAACACAGAAAACATTCATCATGTTCATACTGCGTTGTAAAGTGCATAAGATGCAAATCATTATGATTCCAACCGGATCAAAATCATACTTTACGATGCATTTCGTCATATGCTTCAAACTATGTGTACAAAATTTTAATGCATGAAACAAATACATGCACATGAACAAATATACATATAGGTATAGGAAGATTTCGCGCAGAAACACCGTGAACGACTTCACCTGTACTAATTGGCTTTCTCCGAGGAAAAGCGATGTTCGCGGAGAAATTTCTCGGCGTTTCGCGGTGAAATTAACCGCTTTGAAACGCGAAATTTGTTTCTTCTCGTAGACATTTCTCGCTTGTTCTCCGAGAAAAAAAGCTTATTACCGCGGAGAAAAATAATATGGGTTATTACCGATAGCTGGTGTGTACATAAATCCTGACAGTCATACCTCTAGGGTCCAAATTGGCCTCGCCCGCGGACTCATTAGGTTCCATAGGCTTATAATGGAATTTTCTTCTCTGAAACCATGATACCCAGGGCTTGCACATTTAGTATGATAATAGCAACATTTAGTGATTCCTTACATAAATCCTGCCAACCATGTCCCTAGGGTCCAATATTGCCACGCCCAAGGGCTCATTAGCTCCCACTGTCTTATTGGGAAAAACTTCAAAAATCTTCTTCTCTGAAACTGTGAGGTCCACGACTTATGAGTGATGCTCAATTCCTTCTCTTCTTCATATAGACCTAATTATATATCTCAAAATCGTTCAGATCCCAACCCCTTAACCGTATATATACTCTTTTTCAATATGGTACTATACACCCAATGACATCAAGCCTGGGTCTCCTGACACTATGCACCACCCCACCAGTTCATGTAAGGCTTAATATCTCAGAAGTGGTTGAGAAACCCACCACTAAACCAAATATATTGTTGTTCCTTATGGTAAGACAAATTCAGTTACACAGACTACTACTTTCTGACTTCATTGACGGCATTGTGCCTCTGCCGCATCCCCGAAAGTAAAAGTCACCCCTTGAACTTAAGCGGCCACAGACATCACTGGTGGTGTGTTTGACACTATTACAAAACTGCCTCTAAAGATATTTCAAGATATAAAAGTAGACTGTTTTCTGTTGGAGACCGGTTCAGTTTGTCTTCCTTATCCAGTAAAGGTACGAGAAATCACTAGCTGCAGCTGAGGTTCCCCTGCTGAAAACGCACCTTTCTGCAAATAACGCGACTTTGCATTTGCAGCTAGTGATTTGACCGTCACTCTCCCTATCTACAAGCTGGTCTCTCTCGGAGTGTAAAAACCATAACGTGCACACAGCGGAAACCGATGGCGATACAGATACGGTTGGTAGTAGTCGGGGATTTGAAATTCGTAGCACCCGTATTTAAGGAGTTTAATGCACCTTATTTTCTCACACTTAACTATGATATGAATTTATTGAGAGGTCAATTAGTATCTTGAAAATGGAGTTAAACAATCAAAAAGTGGGGGGAAAGACATAAAAAGGGAAAATAAATGTTCCTACCCTTTTTTCTCATCTAGGCATCCAAACAATTCCAAATGACATCTCTGAAACGACAAGGCCAGTCGGAATCAAATTATATGTGAAGCCGCCATGGGGTGGAAGAACAAACTTATATTCTGAATGTCGAGGCCACATGACCAAAATATCCACCATGCCCATATATGGTAAAAACCTTTGAAAAAATCGCCTTCTCAGGAACCAATCAACCGATGACCGTGAAACTTGGTAAACGATATTGGGGACTCGGGCCCTATCAAATTTGTTCAAATGATGACATTTGGTTGACCTTAACCTTTCTTACGTCAAGGTAACTTTCGGTCACTACAGGATTTTGTATGGAAAAGACGGGATTTTTTGATTCTGTTGGAGCTTATGACATCAGAGGTGATAACTACAACCGGCTAAATGATCCTGGGGCCATAAGATTACATATTTCTATTTTTTCTAACACTACTGTGCTAACTGGTTACAAATCACATATACTGCATCAGTGTGGTCGAGAAATCAAAGTTTGTTTGAGGAATCTGGTTGATTGTCACAACAATATATGGCCAAAGGTGATTTTGAATTCTGTATCTTAGGAAATACAAGACCTTGTTATGCAACATTTTGGACTCTAGCCCTGCTAAAGTTGTTCAAAGCTGACCATAATGTTTGCGACGGCAACAAAAAACAATGATTGATTAAAAAATGGCAGCAATGGTCCTGGGATTGGCCTCACTAAACCAATATGGTCTGTTAGAATAAATGGCCACCAAGGGGTGGGGCGATTTATGCCCTAACCTCTGGGGAGCGTAGTTTCCCATGGGCTGCTTGTTTATAATTTTGTGTTCAGTGAAGTTATTAAAAGTCAAGTAAGCTTGATGACAAGCGTAAACCATATTTCATTGACGTTGTCATGATACAGCTTTTCTCCTTTACTGATTGTGCTTGTTTGGTTATCTTTTATTGCTTAGCTGCATTCGCCAGCCTTCATAAACCATGATTTCGATGACCAGTGGTAGTTTGGTATGAGACAAAATGTTCGGTGAAGATAACAACGCGGCCCTATTTCAGTCTTTTTTCAAAGGGTCAAGTATTTCATAACCGAAGGAAAGACGTATTTTAATGAGTTTATGGCCCTGAACAATCCAACCTCCTTTTGTGAAGGTCTGCGAAATTTTACTGCAAACAAAAATGAATTTGGTGGAACGACTTTACATAAATATTTTAGAGGTTTATTGTTTTGATTTTTACCATTAATTTGCTGCAGAAAAATATACTCTACTAAATTTAAATATTAGCATCTAATTATCCACTATACTCCAGCTTATTTGCTGATGAATGACTGGTTTTGGTCGATCCTTTGGTAAACATGCGCAAATTGGGGCCACCAAGTTACATGAAGATGCAGAAAAGGTCAATCGAGAGTCTGAGTTGAGCCAGATGAGTTGTAGAAGAAGAAGCTTGATTACGCAGGAATCCTGACATTTAATATGCCAAACATTGTCCAGGTTCAAAATATCTGGCATATTAGGTTTCAACCTCAAGTAAATTAACCCGCCCACCTAGTTCCTTTCATATGTACGAACGCATTTCCGTCAGAACGCCTGAAGGTAGATGCATGGTGGATCTCTGGTAGGGCTAACCGGAGCCTAACTGTTGGGTTTCCTTTGCTGCAGCATTCTAGCTATTTCAGGTTGTGCAGTCCTCGTCGTTGTTTCATCTCCTTATTCGTTTGATTTTATGTTCTCGAAGCTGTTGCTTTGATGAGCTAGAAATCCACCATGCAGACTGAACAACTTATCGATTCTAACCAAGACAAACAAGGGCGAGGATTGTGGCCACCTAAAATCATTTAAAGCGCCCCCAACCCCCCCCCCCACTCCCCCGGCCCGTAAAACTTCTCAGTGACCCGTCCTTCTGTTGTGGTTTATTATTTTTCTAGTTAGTCTTTAAGATGTATGTGTTGCTAACGCCTTTTTATTTTGGATAGCCGTTTGCCATATGGGGAGATAACTGTCCTTCTGGCTTTCCATTCGCGACATTGTAATTTTGGTGTTTTGAATGGGAGGTGTGAGATATTTTGTATAGATTCCTGATCATTGCCTACACTCAAATCATGATAACTCCTAATGGCTAGACATAGAAGGCATTTTGGCCAATCTGTATGGGACGATTGGGGTGGTTAGGTGAGGAAAATGTGACGTGTACCTTGCATCAGTAGGGCGTCCAACTGATATTGGCTTCCAGCTGGAATCTGTTCTTGCAGCAGGTAAGGTAGAGGGGGATACTGTTATATCTTCTCTTTCTGCACTTCCATTTTATTTTCCTCTTTCTCCTCTGTGACAAGCGATAGAAGAGATAGTAGAGCAGATGCAAGTGAGGGACAGTCTGTCCCTCACTTGCATCTGCTCTACTATCTTTTCTATCGCTTTTCTCTCTTTCTATGGAAGAGGACACAAAATGACCAACAAGGGTTGACGTGCCTTTAAACCCAAAACAATCAATATATGAGGACAAATATCAGTACAAGGAAGTATTAAAAAAGATGAAGAACAGATTTATCAGTGTGTGACAAGAGACACAGGATAATTAAGAGCTAATGGTGAATAGAGGGACAAGGTTATCCAAGGCAGGTTGCCCAACGAAAAGGTAGAAAGTAAGTGCAGGTAACATCTTAAAATGCACGTTTACAGATTATACCACTACTTTGGGAAAAGGGAAGAAGGAAGAATGTTTAAGGGGTGACTTTACATTACATTAAAGCTCGGGTACTATTTAATTTTTAGTCGTGCGACTTACCAGAAAATAAGATACACACTAAGATTTCAATAGAGACTTTTTATTTGCCTTCACTGCAGCTGGTGTTGTGCCGTGTGGCGGCCGTAAAACGTCTCCCCGTACATCAACCATAGTGCAGTTTATATTTTACCTTTGGTCCTTTGAGATCAGCGTGAATATTCTGAGAAATCAGAAATAAATTATTGGTTTAGACTCATATTCTAGACAGGTTTTTAATTATTTGGACCCCATTTTGATCTACTTCAGTCTTTGAATCGACTGCCTATTCTAAATTCGCAAAATTGTAGTATGTTTCCTCTGGCATTCGTTGTCGGATCATTACAGGGTCACTGATGAGGCTTTATTGGCCGAAACTACGTAGTATGACCCATCTTCTTTCTTATGAATGTTTTCATTGCTCTTAAAGGAACTCTTTTTTTATTTTTATTTGTAGTGGCCAGTAGCATTTACGTGTTTAAAATATAATAATGTCGATGTCAGTTGGGGAGCCTTCAGCACAAACCGGAAACTTTGGATACTGAATCTTGAAATATACAATGTATTCATTAAATGATTGCTTAGAGAACACCCGCTGACAAATATGCTTGGTGATGTATATTCGCCTCACTAAATAAAAACCGGAGTGAATGGTCATCGGTAACTTTCAAAAATATGTCTGTTGGTCCCTGTTTTGATATATCTATGACCGGCCAGTAAAATGATTTAATTTATGTAAGTTTTAATATGGATTTTTATCACGATCTGTGACACAACAGGAAAAAGCGGCAAAATGGTCCATAGGTATCTGAGTCCCTTTTTCATGCACAGATTGAAACAGAGTCATCAAGTTTCACATGTATGTACACAAATAACCGTCCTGCATACTGACGAAAAAGAAATTGATTAAAAAAAAATACTAAAAATCATTTAGCTCAAAAATAGTGTAAAATTTACCAAATTTGCGGGGGTAAAGTTTCAATGGTCAAAATTTATGGCTTCTATCTCAATGCAACAGCATAAACAAAGCGTGAGAATTGTGGTTGCATTAAATTTTTTCGAAATCTGGTCTCAAATCCCGGCCTATAGGTTCCGGTGCGGGATATTGCTTTGGACATGCAACTTGGAGGGACTGCTGGGAGTGCCAAAGTATCGCGGTCTACACTGTGGCCTATGAGAAACTCTTATATGGTACTTTCGAGGAACACAATAGTCTTGAAATTCGTCTCCCTTGATAAAACAATGGCGAAAATTGGACAGGAACATCCATTCCGGTCTCAAGAGTAACTCTCAAGCCATGAAGTAACATTGTGAAGCAAGCTACATCCTTTTTCTTCTAAGTTTTGAGAGAGGGGTGGAGAAGTATATTTATTGTGATTGTCTGTTTGTGTTTGTTCGTTTGCCTGTTTGTCTGGGTGTAACGTCCCACCAACATCAAATGGCATACGCAGACCCGGAATCGAACATACGATCTCTAGTTTATGAGGTGAGCAACTTAACCACTATACCATGGAGGCTTCTAGATTAGGTTTGACGTTATAGATAGAGAAACAAAGAATAAGCCAGATTATTGAATGCATTTGAAAATGTCATACGTAGATGATATGTACAGTTTTTAACTTTCCATTACATCCTGATTTATCTTGTCCAGCTGTACTTCAAGAAAACCCGCCTATATAATTCTGACCCCCTTGAACCCCACTTTTATATAGTAAAACTGTGGTTTACAAGAATAAACCTTATTTTTCTTATTTCTGCTCGAAAATATAGATTGTGGGTACTCGTTAGAACCGCCTCACAATTTTTCATCATAAAATTTTCGTTTTTTTCGACGGTGAGGTGTAGAATGTATTTGTATAGGCGTGCTTTCGTAATGATCTGTTTTAATTATAACAAAATTGGAAGCAACGTCTCCAAAATGACATAAATATTGATGAAGGGGACGTTAAACCTCAATCCAAACAAATTATCAATAAAATAGTGCTTAACGCTATGCATTCTGGGTATTATTTTTTGCAGACGACATCTTGAACTTTTTCTTTCTCAGAAAGAGGATTATTTCTTCTAAATTGTCTCCTATGGAGAAAATTTGCATGTTTGCATGGGATTTCAAGTCTATGAAAAATAAGAAAAATTTCATCGATTGTTCCATCACGAAAGCACGCCTATATAATTTTGACCCCCTTTGAACCCCACTTTTATATAGTAAAACTGGGGTGTCCGGGGGTACACTTTATTTTTCCTATTTCTGCTCTAAAATATAGATTGTGGGTACTCGTTAGAACCGCCTCGATGAGGCGGTTCTTACGAGTGCCCACAATCTATATTTGGGGCAGAAGTAAGAAAAATATCACAATTTTTCATCATAAAATTTTCATTTTTTCGGCGATAAAGGTGGCAATGTATTTGTATAGGCGTGTTTGCGTATTGGTCTGAGAATGGTAAAGGTTAAACGAAATTGTCGTCAGCAGTTTTGCGTTGTTCGCATTGCTCAATCGTGACACAGTTCATGTCCTCAGTGTTTGCATTTTTGCCTTATCGTCATCAGCAAAACTCAATAAATATGTTAATTCTGATTTACAAATGCTTAAACTCATCAAATTCACCATTTTTCAGACGTCACTTTCAGTAACATCATCTTAATATATGTTTATTTTACCGGAAATCAATTTCTTTAAATTAAGTTAAACTTTATAAATGGAAATTGTTTGAATTACTGAGTTATTCTTTTCCGTCTTTCATACCCTGATGGAGCCAAACGAGCGAGCACACAACAAATTAGGCACGTCAAGAGGAAGTATGTCTTCGGAGATGCGCGCGCAACGATGACGAAAGTCAGCCTCTGTATTCAGTCAAAATCGTTTACTGTCTGTTTGGAGACACTTTGAGTCATCCCAACCCGTATCCTTAGTGCGCAGAGCGAAGCCTCAGATCAGACTACTTATTCGCGCAGTCTGATCTGAGTCTTCGCTGTGTTCGAAGATACATTTTAGCTTGATGCGACTCATTATCACAGTCTGGACATTCCAGCACTGAAAGCACTAGTCCAAGCAGGCACATGACGTAATTGTGATGTCACATCAACGTCGATACAACGTCATAACGTTTATGCAACGTCACATCTACGTCGGTGCAACGTCATGACGTTGTACCGACATTGATTTGACGTTGCCCTAGCGACGCGTGCCTGCTGGGGTGGGTCGTTTGTCTCTGAGTTTAAACTTGGAAAATTGTCCTGTCCGGGACTTAGACTGTTTCAAAATTCCTGTACTTTATGCAGTCACGGTAGGCCCTGATCAGGTAACAACACTGTTTCCCTATGACCCAGTACACGAGCCCAGATTTTACGTTTTTACACAGCGCTTTGCCGTCACACGCAGAAGACAAGCGCTGCTATGAAGAACCGATTACTTGTTTTTGTGCATGGCCAGCGATAGTCACGTGGACAATATCTGGCGGGATACTTCAGTAGCAATTTTGGGTCGATTGATAAACAATCGATACAAAAGGGAAGAAAAGAATAGAGATGAACACCCATGACTCCGTCCTGAGATTTGTGTAAACATTGTGTTGTAATTTCAATAGCTGGTATTGAAATACGGCAAACCCTCAATGACTCGAACACCTTTTGAACTGTATAAATTTGTTCTAGACAAGGTTAGTTTGAGCCACTGATCCTCATCACGAAAAAAACGCCTAAACAAGACCACCTTAACCCCCCCCCTTTATTTGGTTAAACTGGGGTTTGCAGGTGCATACATTTGCTTCTTATTTCCGCTCAAAACATAAATTGTGGGTACGCGTTAGAACCGCCTCGCCGAGGCGGTTCTAACGAGTTCCCACAATCTATGTTTTGAGCAGAAATATGAAAAATATCAGGATTTTTCATCTGAAGTGGTAAAACTTTTAATTTGGAGTTTATCAGCGTTTCAAGTCGTTGAAAGAGTGGTTTCTTGTCAACCAAAATGGATGAATTCTACAAAATCCTTGACGTATCGGAAGAGGATAATTAATCATTTTTAGCTAAACTACAAATCCGTTGATTACCCCACCCTTTAAAATACACTGTAGAAAAAGGCGGCAACATTTCCTAAAGAGCTAGATAGCGTGAATCTTCATCAGAATGGGGGATAACACTAAGAAAAAGACAAGCGGAGCTGTAGGAAAGCCTCTTGTTGATCATAATTATGGCACTCGTGTAAAATCGGACATTGTTCAACAGCAGCCTGGATCTGCGAGAAAACAAATGACGAGTACACCTATGCGTCATCTTAACATCACATGCAAATGGAACTTTTGATCCCTGTTCTGAAAGAACTGTAACAGATGAAAACCTGGTTCAATGTGATTTTGGGGAAAACTCATTTTGCTTTGCTTGTTCAAATGTTACAGACAAGCCTTCCTCTCTGCAAATAGTTAGAAATAAAGAAGAAATGGATTAAATCGGTGTTCCTGGTGTAAAGAAAAATGATTGTATGGAAACAAAAATAGAAAGCAAGCAAGATGAGATGGAGCAACGTTTACAGAAACTTGAAAATAATGGTGATATTGATCAGAAAATTAATGACGCCATGCAGGAATATAGAGAAATAGAAAATAGAGAATTAAATAAAATGTGTTTTGATCTTGCCGAAAGTAACGTTGAAGAGGGGTCAGAACAACAGCCAAGAGATATTGATGCACAAAAACTGCTTCAGATTTTACTGAAGTACTTCAGATGAAGCCTGAAGATTGCAATATGTCAGAGGAGCATAAACCAATTAGAATTGGTGTGTACAAAAAGGAGGATACAAGTAGATGCAGACCAGTCAAAATAAATGTTTCAAACATTAAAGACAAACACAACATTCTGAAGTTAGCTAGGAAAAAGATAAAAAATCAAAACATCCGCTGTGAAAAAACATGTATTTTCAACCAGACTTAACTAAAAACAACGTGGGGTTGTTTTTACCCAGCGTAAGGCACGTCGTGAAGCTATAGCAAATTTGCAGACATCTAAACAAGATGGTGATAGTGAGGTAGGGTCTGAAAGTGACACATTACATGAGCATGAGGAAGTCTCCATCAGGGATGAGTCTGGTAATGCTGATGGTCTTTTTCGAGGACATCAGCCGGAATGAAAGCTTATTCTACGATAACATAAACTCTATAAATAAACTAAGTGTAAATAATTCTGATAGTTTTGGATGTACAAGTGTTAATAGTAGTTGATCTGTTAACTTTATTAATAGTTTAGACTCTTCAGTTGAAATTGGAAGATACAACACAGGCGATTCTACAAACAATATAAATCTATCATCTATAGCTGATATTCCATGTCAAGATACAACTGAAATATTAGATGATAATGACACTTACACAAACTTTTCAATTCAAGATGTGGAGAATCAACAGTCAAGTGGTACTGATCAAAGCCCTATTGACATTCATACTTTACGTTTCTGTTCATCTAATGTCAGCTCAAATGAGCCCATGCTGAACTCTAGGGATATTTTAAAGGGGGGGGGGGGCTAATGCTGACTCTGAATCTGACAGAACACCTAGCACTTTTGTATATACAGAAAGAAACAGTTCAAATCATTTTAACATACTTCATACCAATGCAGATGACTTACTGAATAAGCGTGATGAATTGCAAGTTTTAGCTGAGGATGGCGAATCGGACATAATTGTCGTTACAGAGATTTTTCCAAAGACTGTTGATTCCACTTGTATTCAGTCAGATGAGATGAAATTAGATGGATATGGATGTCTACAAAGTAAAGCAGTTGCAAGTAGTAGAGGTGTTGGAATATACTATAAAGACTATTTGTTAGTGGATGAATGTCAAGTTTTGAATAATCACAGTTTTGCTGAATCTTGTTGGTGTGTAATTCGATTAAGTGATGAAGAGAACTTATTGTTGGGTGGAATATATCGTAGCCCTCTAGTAATGATGTAAATAATCAGAATCTTAATAATCTCATTAATGAAGCACTGGACTTAAAATTTGATTACACAGTAATAGTTGATGATTTAAATTACCAAAGTATCAACTGGAATGCTTATGCGTTCTCTATAGCGGTAAAAGAACAAAACAAACCAAAAAAAAAAGTAACGGTACAGTAAAATAAGTTTTGAATAGTTGGACCCTTTGGAAGCAAAGAATACACCAAATGAACGAAAATAGTAGACTCGATTTTATTGAGTCTGTTTATGACCAGTACTAAAATGTGCAATACCGGCCACGCCCTCTAGCACCGGCTTAAGCAGAACTTTATTTTCAAAATGCTTCCAAATGAACTCAATGATCCCAACGGACAAGATAATGTAATCTGCACTATGATGATGTACTGTGAGACTTTTTCCGGCTGCCACACGGCACAACACCAGCTGCAGTGAAGATAAATAAGTTCTGAATAGTTGGATCCTTTGGAAGCAAAGAATACACCAAATAAACGAAAATAGCAGAAAGCCTTGTTATTTATGGTATCAATTGTGTTTCTGGTGGCAAATGATAAGAAATTGCCTTGCAATCAATAAAATATACATTGTTTTTAAAGAGATAAAATTGTAGAAAATGATAAGAAATTGCCCTGCAATGAATTAAAAATACATTATTTTTTTAAGATAAAACTTTTGCTAAAATGATCATAATATACACGCTTCTTCATATGTAAATCAGTACAGCTATTCTATGTGGAATAATAATATTTATAAACTGTAAATATCTTGCATGCCTACCTATTATATAAATGGCAAATACTAGGTGTTTGGAATTGTCTGTTCCTGTGTGTGTGTAGCAAGAAAAACAGTATAAAATGTAATGCTGCATATTAAGTGAAACAACCCGTTGTTGCGTATTTTCCAACATTTTTGTTGTCTACGTTACCAGTCGAAGCTACGGTCTCCAAGCATTATTCCGTTTTATATAAAGTAATGTAAAAAAATAATAATAATAACAATCCAAGTGGCTGAGCAATCAAAGCAAACAGATTTTGGTAATACATGTCTAATGATAAGGATTTCTGGTAAATTTAAATATACAGAGTTTTGTGCTATTAGGATAATGGAAAAAAGCACCGTCACTAATTGGATTTGAGCCCACCTCCACTCCCAGTGAAATACTTTTCACTGACCGTTCCAAAGCGGTTCTTCTGCCGCGGTTTATTTTATTTTTTTCTTATGATTGTTTGTCTTTGGATGAGTGTATTGGTTATATATTTTTGTTTTGGATAGCCAATTGGCCATTCTCTGGGAAAGTAACTGTCCTTTTAGCTTTCCGCTATTGATGTTTCCATTTGTATCTAGTTATTTTAATGTTTGGGTTTCTTTCCCTTTGGTGTCTCTGATCGGAGGTGTAGGTTAGTTTTATCGATTCCTGACCATTGCCTTCGCTTCTTTTTGAGATGAATTTTAAAGTGCTTTACTGCACCTCAGTCCCGTTTTCGACAGCCATTGAGGTTTGTCATCCGGAAGGTGTTGCTGTGTTCCGGTTCTTTTCTGTGCCCCGGCGCTGCATGATGGTTATGTGGCAGTAAACGCTAGTTGTCGGCTACTGGGCTTATTCGTCAAACGTGAGAAAAAAGAGCGAATATTATTTTCTTAACCCATTTTAGCTGGAAAGACTCTTTCTCGCTACAATAGGAGGTCATTTTGAAACTAATGGTCAGATTGAGTTATTTAAATTCACCATATCGTTATACCACTGTTCATTATAACACGGTTTTCGATATAACACGATTTCAAATCTATAGTGACCATAAATGTCATTTTTCTAGTATCCCAAAAGGTATAGATTATATAGAAAAATGACCATAAATGTTTATTTGGAAAAAAAGCTGAATTTAGCAAATAGTGTAGGTCAAGAGCTGGGTCTACGCTGTTTGTCAATGTCGCATTTTGGTACTTTCTGTGTAAAATGGGCTAAAAGAATGTGTAAATTGCTCTGCAAATTGGCCTAGCACAGAGTGCTTAGTTGTCCCGCGCATTACAGTTGCACAGATTTTGAAAATGTGTCTCTTTACTATATGCTCTGTTTTCATATTACAAGTGCACTTATAGTAAACCTTTTATACGTATCTATGTATTTATACGTTAGCCCCGTCAAATAATAATAATAATAATAATAATAATAATAATAATGATAATAATATACATCTGACCTTACCTGGAATTTCGCATACTTCACTTGTTGACATCGGCTGACATGAAACCACTGTACAGCCATTCGATACTCAATATTGCATTCTGTCAAAATCTTCATTGTCGCGCCTAATATTAGCATGGCGCGATAAAGGAATCCGTTCGTTCGTCCGTTCGTCAATCCGTTAACATTTGCGACCACCCTGGTGCTCACCCAAATGGCCAAGTTGACTACATCTTGTATGGGAAGCCGTTTTGCTGTCAAAAACTGTTATTAAACGGTCCCATTTTGTAGATAAACTACATAATAGACATACATAGTATGTATGGAAAGCCGTTTATCTAGCAATTAATACAACCTTTTCGCATGCATATCTTTATGTGATGTGTCTGATCCTGAATATCTACGGGAATATCTACTTCTTCTTTGTTTAAAAGCAGGCATAGGATAATTAGATAATCTATGATAGGGTTGACACTGAGACAATGAAATCTCAGATAAGTTTTCAGTTTATTTAAGTCCGAGCATGAGTCTTAAATAAACTGAAAACGATGTCTCAATCCCATCACTGATTATTTTTCTCACCCACCTTCTTTTAGAATGTGCAGACTTCCAAAGCTGCCCAAGAATACAGAGATTTAATATGCAACATGGCCCCTTTAAGCATAAAAGGTAGAGCCTTTCTTAACCTTAGAGAAAGCTGATGTTGCACTGATGAGTTATGAGGCCTTCATGCGGACTGAACAAATTATTTGTCTTAACCGCGACGGAAGTAAGGGCGAGGATTGTGGCCACTTAAATCGATTTAAGCCCCCCCCCCCCCGGTGGAATTCGTTTCCGCTGACCGTTCCAAGGCGGTTCTTCTGTCGCGGTTTATTTTTTGTTATGGTTTGTCTTTGAGTGTTTGTGTCGCTTATATTATTTTATTTTGATTAGCCTTTTGGCCATTTTGTGGGAAAGTAACTGTCCTTTTGGCTTTCCGCTGTTGGTGTTTCCCTTGGGGTCTGCTGCTTCATGTTTGTGTTTCTTTCCCTTTGGTGTCTCTGATGGGAGCTGTGGGCTAATTGTATTGATTCCTGGTCATTGCCTCTACTTCTATTAAACGTTTTTCAGTGAGTTTCAATGGATTCCTTTATAAGTACTTGTAAATTTAAAATGAAAAAAAAAAAAATGTTGGTTTCTGACAAACAACATTGCATGCACATTTCATGAATTTCTTTCCTTGACACTTGACAGCTGTGATGACATACTGAATGTTCATTTCACTGAAAGGTGATCAAGGCCTTGTTATTGTGGCTGTAAAAATTGGGAGAAAAAGATACCCCCCTGTTGGCATGGGTAAAAAAAACATCCAACAGCAGGAGACAAATTTGAAAAAAAAAATCCATTGCAATGTCCAAATTTTCCCATATTAAATAATGCTTGACAGCTAATAAACCCTAGGGTGAGACAACAGTGTTACACAAAGAAATCATACAGCGCCATGCAAAGAGCTATTCTTGTCCCATGTATGAGAATTCAAATATCTCACGTGGTTATTACCGTGTGTCAAAATTAAGCATGTGAAAGTGTTGCTCTATTGGCTATTGCTTCACAACAAGCTTGCCATTAATGTATGTGTTTGTTTAAATGATCTATAATAGGGAATATGATAACAGTTTAGTCTCTTGTTTTGACATATGGGTCTTCTTGCTCTTATGAATGTTTAATAGTGAAGACAGGAAGAGAAAATAATCAATCCGGAAACTTTCAAACATTATGAAACGTTTCTAGAAATGACATTCAACTTAAAATACTGATTTCCAACATGAGCAAATAATTATAAACAGTTGAAATGCTTCTTCTCTGATGTGGCCCCAATTCTGTGAAGGTGTGTGTGTTTGGAGTGGGGGTGGGGTACACATTGATTATCCATTGAAATTTGTAAAATACATGCCTCTTCTCTATTAAAATGCAAATAGGAAAATGATACTGAAAGGTTTCGGGGTAACCACCGGCGAATCGGGCCTCAGACTCTAGTACCTGGTGCTCTATTCCTGCGCCATTCCACTGGAGTCCAACTGTTGACATTATTTTGCTCAAGATACAGTCGAATCTTCATCAGTGCATCATCCCTGAATTTGTTTGATTTGTCTGTTCTCGGATATGATGCACCGGTGAGTTTTAAGGCCTTTCCGAGGACTTACCAAATATCATGTGCAAACCAAGGGCACGGGGCATGGCCACGTTAAATCGATTAATGCCCCACGCCAAAAATTACTGACCGTTCCAATGATGTGCTTTTGTTGCAAACCAATATTGTCGTTGTATGTCTTTGCATGAATTCCTGGTAATATTTGTTATGGTAGAGGTTACTGACAAACGTGTCAATAGCGATTTCTCGTAAAAATGGCTATTGTCAAACGTTTATCAGTAGTGATTTTGCTTTTAAATCAATATTTACAGACGTCTATTTACAGATTTTCTTAATAGAACTGTTCGGTTTTCTTCATGTGGTGTGCGTTCGTGTTGATTCCTGTCTGTAATTTTAGAATTGTTATCATATTCCTCGGTGAAGAGAGACGGGGTGGGCTGTGTATTAGCACTATGGCTTTCTATTAACTATTTTCTGTGCGTTTTGCATGGGCTCATAATGACATGCCATTCATATTTTCCTTGTACTTTTGGAAACCCTATAAGCTGGTTGCGCACGCACATTTGAAGCCGATAGAAATCGGAGAATGCTATGGGACTTCTTCTCGTGTGTTAGCGCATATGTTATCTTTTCCACAAAAGGAGTTCTAATCTAAAACATTTTTGAAAGAGTACCTGTCCCTGGAGGTGTAATAATTACCTTTTAACGGAAAAAAATAACTCATGATTACCATCGGTATTAACCCTCAGTCAAAGGTCTAACTGAGATTTATTCATTATAGAAAGTATTTTCTATATCAGTCTTACCGATATCAGGTGAAAAAGTTCTTTTTCCCACCTGTGTATAAAGAAGTTGCTTTGAAAAGGGGTGCAATTCATGTTTTTAGCGTTAACAGTCCTTTCAAAAATGTTTTGCAAAATATTGCACTTTGCCTAGAGGTGCTAACGTAATAAAGCACTTCTTCAGACAGGACCCTTACACCGGTGTGACATAAATGTTTCCGCAAAAATGTTCTGTCAAAAATTTCAATTGAATATTTGTCATATTGCACGACCCGCAGAAAAAGCAACCGACTGAAGTCGGTTTTTTCTAAGAGTGCCCTAAAATCACCGTGTCATTCTGTCATTCTGTCAGTCTGTCATTCTGTCTGTCCGTCCGTAACCCGTTTGTGAAAATTGGTGATAGGGACTTAACCGCTTGGAATATTTAAACAATTTTTGGCATACTGATAGATATCAATGAGATCTAACCAATGAACTTACGAAATATTACATTCCATTTAGTATAGCCTCGCCGAGGCGAAAAATGTGAAAATTTTCGAACATTTTTGAACTGCTTCTCCTCGGAAACCGTTGGGCCGATTGAAGTCAAATTTCATATGGAGCCTCTATGGGATGGGGGAAACCAAAATTTGCTCAAGGGGTCAAGGTCACATGACCAAAATGGCCGCCAAGCCATATATGGTTTGTCTGTCTGTCCGTCCGTAACCCGTAAGTGAAAATTGGTGATAGTGACTTAACCGCTTGGAATATTTAAACAATTTTTGGCATACTGATAGATATCAATGAGATCTAACCAATGAACTTGCGAAATATTACATTCCATTTAGTATAGCCTCGCCGAGGCAAAAAATGTGAAAATTTTCGAACTGCTTCTCCTCGGAAACCGTTGGGCCGATTGAAGTCAAATTTCATATGGAGCCTCTATGGGATAGGGAAACCAAAATTTGCTCATGGGGTCCAGGTCACATGACCAAAATGGCCGCCAAGCCATATATGGTAAAAACCCTTCAAAAATAGTCTCCTCCAGAACCATTGGGCAGATATCCACGAAACTTGATAAATAGCATCTGGGATGTAGGCCTATCATAAATTGCTAAAATGGTGACCCTGGGTTGACCTTGACCTTCTTTGGGTCTGTCCGTAACCCGTTTGTGAAAATTGGTGATAGTGACTTAACCGCTTGGAATATTTAAACAATTTTTGGCATACTGATAGATATCAATGAGATCTAACCAATGGACTTACGAAATATTACATTCCATTTAGTATAGCCTCGCCGAGGCAAAAATGTGAAAATTTTCGAACATTTTTGAACTGCTTCTCCTCGGAAACCGTTGGGCCGATTGAAGTCAAATTTCATATGGAGCCTCTATGGGATGGGGGAAACCAAAATTTGCTCATGGGGTCAAGGTCACATGACCAAAATGGCCGCCAAGCCATATATGGTTTGTCTGTCCGTCCGTCCGTCCGTAACCCGTTTGTGAAAATTGGTGATAGTGACTTAACCGCTTGGAATATTTAAACAATTTTTGGCATACTGATAGATATCAATGAGATCTAACCAGAGAACTTGCGAAATATTACATTCCATTTAGTATAGCCTCGCCGAGGCGAAAATTGTGAAAATTTTCGAACTGCTTCTCTTCGGAAACCGTTGGGCCGATTGAAATCGAATTTCATATGGAGCCTCTATGGGATGGGGGAAACCAAAAACTGCTCATGGGGTCCAGGACACATGACCAAAATGGCCGCCAAGCCATATATGGTCTGTCTATCTGTCCGTCCGTAACCCGTTTGTGAAAATTGGTGATAGTGACTTAACCGCTTGGAATATTTAAACAATCTTTGGCATACTGATAGATATCAATGAGATCTTATCAATGAACTTGCGAAATAGTACATTCCATTTAGTACAGCCTCGCCGAGGCGAAAAATGTGAAAATTTTCGAACTGCTTCTCCTCGGAAATCGTTGGGCCGATTGAAGTCAAATTTCATATGGAGCCTCTACGGGATGGGGGAAACCAAAATTTCCTCATGGGGTCCAGGTCACATGACCAAAATGGCCGCCAAGCAATATTTGGTAAAAACCCTTCAAAAATAGTCTTCTCCAGAACCACTGTGCAGATTTCCACGAAACTTGATAAATAGCATCTGGAACGTAGGCCCATCATAAATTGCTAAAATTGTGACCCTGGGTTGACCTTGACCTTCTTTGTGCCTAGGTCAAACTTTGACACATATGCTTTTGTGTTGGATTTTATCCTGCAAACGATTCAGAATACAGTACTAAAGTATAAGATATATTTTTGCTCCTTATGATAAGGCGCATTTATTGGGGGAACCGTTTTATGTCCAGGTCACATGACCAAAATGGCCGCCATACCCATATATGGTAACACTCATAAAGCTAAAAGCATCCGGCGGGTCGTGCACTTCAGCTGAAGCACTGGTTTGTCTTATTATTGCTAAAAACATAGGTTGTGCGTACTCTTTTGAAACGCCTCGTTGCGTTTTTTTATCACATTGATGTCATATTGTTATTTTGTCTTGCGACGGCACAGTGGTGATGAAACACTGTCAAGAACAGTTACATAAACCAATATTTTCTATACCTCATATTCTCTGATTTCTCAGCTTTACAGATAGCTCGATATAACACTATTATTGTCGGCTGAGGTGTAAACATGAACATAAACAATTACAGTAAAATTCCTATATTAAGACCACCTTTGGATATGTTCAAAAGTGGTCTTTAAGACCATTTTTGAACAGTCCCAAAGGTGGTCCATAACCGGAGGATACTATGGGCAGAAATCGCAAAGAAAAATTAAGTGAAGTCGTCATAATAAGCTTTTTAAAGCAGAATTAGTTTTAATTAATAGATGTCCTTATAGCGGAATTTCACTGCATATACAAATCAATAATGGTTTACAATGCCATGTCGGTATTTCACCAGCGTTTTTGAAAACTTGCTGTTGATCCGCAATCTGCTATACCTTGTTAAAACAGAAGATTGAAAAAATATAAACGTTTTAGGTAAAAATCACTTTAGTCAAAGGTTTGTTAATTGCCATCTTAACGAATATCGGCTATTGATATACGTTTGTCAATGGCCACTTTTATTTTGGGTAGTCAAATCACCATTTTGTGGGAAAGAGACTTCCTTTTCACTTTCTATTTGTACCGTTCCTTGTACAATTCATGGTTTTCAGTTCTGCATTGAAGTCTTGGCTTCCAAGGGATTACCCCTTGTATAGAACAATTCAATCATAATGACGTTGCTTTGCGTCTTTCATTTCCATTGGTGTCTTGTACGGAAGGTTTATGGTAATTGTATCTATTCTTGACCATTGTCTTCCCTTCCACTTTCCAATCGTAAGTGACTTTACCATTAAAGTAGTTTTAAATAAGCCTTAATAGTTTGCTGCTAGCCCCGTGAGAGATCTATATATGCTCCTGGCGGACATTAAAAACCAATGCTATTTCTTATGGACAGCCATTGCATTTGAGCGAAAGTTAAACATTACAAAAACTATTTCGACCCCTGGGTCATCGCCTGGTGTTGACAGATATTTTGTTACAAATTATCGAACGTTGCTAAGTAAAAAGTGCATTTCAAACATAGTGGCATGATAGATATCTCCCCTATATTTGCTTTGTTTTATTTAAATACCAAAAATATGCTCATTATGGTCATTTTTGAGACTATTGATTGCTGAAGGAAACCTAACGATGTGAGTAAAACATCTGTAATATCCTACGTAATATTACGACGTGTACAGGATATGTAACATTTCTTGAAATGAAGAAAAACAAATTTGCGCACATGTCTCATTGTTAACTGGTAAGAATGTAAATGTATAGAAATCAGGATGTTTGTTGAAATGGTGAAACAGACATTCTACTGCATTTTGAAAGCGATTTTAGTAAATATACTTGGAAGTGTTACAACACATCCACTAACACTGACTATGTAGCCGTTACCTAGCTTCGCCACATTAATTAATTAAACGCACTGTTATTTGCGAAACATTATGCTACACCACCGGAATTATTCCCTGCAATATTCTTGCTAAAAAAATTTAAAATTTGATTTCCTCTTAAAAATAAAACAAAATGAATAAATAAATATATATTGTATTTGGTTTCTGTTGCAACCGTGACATGCCACAGAAACTAGAGATTCATATAAAACGTGACAAGAAAATTGAATTCTTGAATCACTTGTTTTCAAACTAAGCCATATTTCATAAACACATACGTTGGCAAGCACTTGACGGGCCTCCGTAGAAAAATATAATTGTGGCGCAAATTCTGCTATACAATTGTTTCTTATATTAAGTAACCATAAAGATCTTTTCAGGTAACTGCCACTGTTTTTTTATTGTTTTGTTTCAGCTTTGGTCCCCTACTATATGGGATACTGGAGTACCTTATGGTGCATACCAAATAAATCCTGGCTACAATTGATTACCCATAATCCCTTCTTAAGCTTATTATACATATTCACCATATTTGCATTATTTGCTGGCTCCCAGCTTGCACATTGTCAATATTAGAAAAACAGGTAACCAGACCCCCCTTACCTGGAAAGGTCAGGGGGTCTGGTTACCTGTTTTTACAACACTGATAATCTTCAGACTAGGAACCAGCAGATAATGCAAATAAGGTGAATACATTTTAATTGACAATAACAAGGTAAATGGCTAATAGTTTTTGTGCGCAAATGTAAAGTTAAAAACTACACACTTGCAACTGTGCTGATGCCAAATGTAAAGCAACATACAAAACACACAACTTACAAAAATTTTAAGATGAAGCTTCAGATGTATACTACCAGTGATTCAAAGAAAACCATCCATTAAACATCCAACAAGAATATTTTACTATCATTAACATCTAGTCCAGCCATTTACTACACATCTGAGTTGGTTTTTAAAGGTATTCATCAATTTATTGTCGGTTAATATCATGACCCCTTTTAGATTAACCAATAAATATTAACCCGTTTTGTTCTGAATGAAATCTTCCACTGTATATATAGCACGAGTCAATTTGATATTTAGGGATGTCAGGCTCAGTCAGTAGTTAAAAACAGTACTCTGAGTATAACTTTATGGAAACAGTGTAGGTCCTGATCAGACGCCGCGTTCTGCGGCGTCTGATCTAGGTCTACACTGTTTGCCAAAATATACATTTTCGGTTTTTCCCATATTAAACGGGTTCCACATTGCCATAGATCGTGCTAAATGCGGTAATCATAACTGCCAATAACAGAAATGGACAGATTAAGGAGTATAAATACAGCTGACAAATGAGGTCCTACGTGTTGCCATTTTCATAAGGGAAGCAACTGCCATGGTTTCCTGTTCATCCAAACATCACGAAAACACGTCTATATAATTTTGACCCCCTAAAACCCCACTTTTACATGGTAAAACTGGGGTTTACAGGGGTATACATTATGTCCCTTATTCCTGCTCAAAAACATAAGATTGTGGGTACTCGTTAGAATCGCATCGTCGAGGCGGTTCTAACGAGTTCCCACAATCTATTTTTGGAGCAGAAATATAAAAAATATCAGAATTTGTTACTGATTTCTTTTTTTTTTTTTTTTTTTTTTTGACGGTAAAATTTTCCAACATATTTGAATAGGGGTGTTTTCGTAATGAAATCAAAGCCCTGACAGCACTGATGAGTCGATTGTCTCAGTGTAGGCTGGAAAAGTAGTCCTGAGTCAAGTATTTTGTCTCCCTTGTCAAAAGGGGTCAACTCTTAAAGGAAAGAATTTGCTCCTGAGGAGAAATTCTTTCCTTTAAGAGTAGACCCCATCTTCAGTAAAAAGGGATTAAAAAGAACAGGAAGTCCCGCAAGTTGTCTCCCTTTGAAAAATGGCAGGAAAATCTGCCAGGTGTTACCATTCCCCTTTAACTGTTTTATTATTATTATTATTATAATTATTATTTACTCAAAATTGTATGGTATGAATACAGTGTACATACATCTGTACAACAAATATACATACAAATGTCAAAGGATGTAGCTCAGCCTATATTTATCCTCTCCTTTTTTGGTGTTGTAAACCTATGTTTCAAGTATGTACATTTGTTTCGAGCTAACTCGTTTCGTTTATTCTTAAAATCCGGCACTTTAAGCAAACAGTTTGTTTGTTTGATTTGAGGTTTAACGTCCCCCGTCAACACTGTTAAGGTCATTTTGGAGACGTTGCTTCCAATTTTGTGGGACTTTTACCCGACATTGAGATGAAATGACATCTCAAGCCCTGTCGCCCAATGAAACCAATAGGGTTTATAAGCATGGACGGTCCGCCTCGCACCGCGGTTCCTGGACAGGCTTAGATCCTCTAAGCGGTTAACCAGTTCTAGTGTGGGGGCCGGATTCAGCTCTGCGTGGAAGCATCGTGCAGCCCATATATTTCTTCAAGCCCCTATGGGCGGGGGCGGTTAAGCAAACAGTGTAGACCCTGAAACTGTGTTGTTTGATAGGAGTCTACACTGTTTTCCAAACCCAACACGAGTCCAGTCTAGATCGATTCTACAAGTACTAGTAACCCTCTACATAACTCTGACCTCACAACGAAAAGAATAGCGAGCTATAAATAAACGTTACCTGGATTTCTTACAAATTAGTGATAGTCATATGGACATCAGCAATGTACTTTTGTTTGTTTCATTTGAAGTTTATCGGCCCCAACAACACTGTGTAGTCATTTTGGAGACGTTGCTTCCAATTGTGCAGCCAGTCTTTTTCTTCAAGCCCCCATGGACGGTTGCCGAGACGCAGTGGTGTATAAACACGTGCAGTTATACTGCTGATGTCCATGTCACAACCACTGATTTACAGCTATACCGCCTAAATATTGTTTGTATGAAAACCAGGTAACAGTTATTAAAAGCCGTGCTATTTAGGGATAGATGTGCAAAGACGGTTATCTGCAAAACCGGGACTGTGCCCAAGTGCTGCGTTTATCCTTGAAATAGGTTTATGTAAGATGTAATATGTAATGTTATACTGAATTGGTAAGCCTATACATGTCTAGATTCCAAAACAGGGACCTTGACAGACGGTGTGGACCTAGATCAGATGTCGCAATATGCAAAGCCTGTATTGAGTTTACACTGTTTGTTTAACCCATATATGCCTAGCGGCCCTTTTTGGGGCAATAGCCCCCAGAGTATTGAAGAGTGATTTTGGCACTATTTTTTGCATTAATGCATAGGACCTAATCACCACCAAGAGGCACCAGGAGAAAATATAGCGCAATATTCGAAACAGTTTCAAAAGTTCCTCATGAAAGGAAACAGCCGATGGAAACAAATATTATAACTTGAATGTTTTTAAGTTTACCGTGACAGGGATTCACTGAGGGATTCTCCGTGTACAAAAAACGTGAATGAAAACAATGTAGACTAATGCGCCATCCAGCATCTTTTTATAGATCAGTACAATTAGCCCATTCAACAGCTCATTTTGTACCGGAAATCCCAAAACTGGCGACTGGCAAACAGCGCAGGCCCAGATCAGATACCGCAGAACGCGGAGTCTTATTAGGGCATATACTGCATGTTTGCGAAAGGTTCAGCATTTTAGTGATAAATTTTAAAGAAGACACACCAGACATCCCTAAATTTTGAAATGGACTCGTTTCATACTGATATAAGGTTGATGATTCCATTCAGTACATTATGGGTTAAAAGTACGCAGTGTGGGTCGATTATGTAATTCTTTTTATCATATGACGTCGCGTCTGAGAGTGTAATAACGCAATGCATTATTTTCGATAATCCACTAGTGAATTAACTATGCAAATTAGCTATATACGTTCCGTCACGTTACATGAACGACGTCCTTAACGACGTCGCGTTTACTAATGGCGGAATATTGAAATTTTTGTAAACAATCTCGAATAAAACGAGTTTTAAATGTCATATGATAAATAGAATCTTGCATTCGTGCTCATGTATTATTGAATTTATTAAACTCGTTAAATTCAATAATACATGAGCACTCATGTAAGATCCTCTATTTGTCTCCCAGTTGAGACGTTTGGAGTGGTCCATGTCCAGCTGTTGGGGAGTCAAGTGTGTATGGCAGAAGTACATTTTGCACAAATTGTATGTACTTTCAGCAAACAGTTTAGACACAGATGAGACGTCAGTTGTTGCGGCGTCTGATCTTGGTCTGCAATGTTTGCAAATGTCCCTGTAAAAGGCTGCTAGGCATACATGGCCCAGTAAGCATTCTACATAAATCTACAGCGGGCCGTTAGCGGCCCGTCAGGGTAGCTGACGGGCCGCTTACGGGCCGCTTACGGCCCGCTGTAGATTTATGTAGAATGCTAGCAGGGGGGTTAATTGGGGTGTTTATATCAACAACGAGGAAGTCATTTTGTTTTCAGAGACCTAATGGTTAAGTGTTAGCCCCCTAGGCACGTGAACGGCCTCGGTAGAAAAGTCGGATGCGCGACTGACTAATGATCAGGAGGTCCCGGGTTCGATACTAGCTGGGGTCGGCAGCATGATTCTTGGAGATTGATCATGGAATCTCTTTATTATCTCCCTTTTGCTGATTCACGAAGGGTAGTTGGAAGTTTCTTGCTTCGTTGTTTGTATTGGAGTTAAAGGCCCAGTCAACACTATTTAGGTCATTTTTGAGCCGCTCAGTTTACCTATCCACACTTTTCCTGGACAGGCTTATACGAAAGCGGTTAACCAGTACAGTGCACATTCTTTCACCAGAGACTGCCAAGTACCCTTCTTGAATCAGCGGAAGGGAAGGAATGACCGTAGAAAATATTTCATGATCAATTTCCACGAAAGAATGTTGCCGACCCCGGCAGGTATCGAACCCGCGTCTTCCTGATCACCAGTCAGACGCGCATCCGACTGAGCTACCGAGACGGCTGGACGTTTCTGGTGAGAGAATGTGCACTGTACTGGTTTACCGTTTGCTAGGTAAACTGACCAGCTTAAAATGACCTAAAAAGTGTTGACTTGGTCGTTAGACACCAATATAAATTTATTCAGCTAGAATAGTTGCTAGTAACGATTAAGACATATAATTCTTTTTCGAAAATTAACATAATTAAAAGAAACAAGAACAAAAGTGAAAAAAAAAAAAAAAACAATCGGTGAACAAACAGTCGCTTTATATCTGGCGTAGTACATGTATTTGTCTTCTGTAAAGGTTTATGCTCAGGAAAAAATGAAATTCCCCAAAGGAATTAAAACATCGACTGGTCAAATTGTCTAGACCAGATCAGCTAGTTTCGCGTAAGTAGGCCTCTTAAGCCACCTTCCAATATATTCAAGCCCCATTTGAACAATTGAAGGGATTATCCATAGTTTTTCATGAATAACATATGCAGAAGAAGCTGTCTGAATATCTTCGAGGGACCAGACAAATGATACTGCAATGAAATAAACAAACATGGTCGTCATTCTTGCATTTCCTGCAGCAAATTGTGACGAAAACGCCCCACAACTCCATATCTCCTCTTCACATGCGACCGTTAAACTAAAAGGGCATGGCGGCTAGTTCAAAACGTTGTTAAAACGATAACGTCTGTTCTGCAACACTTAACCCTTGTCCTGCTGAATATTCATATATGCCACACCCACTACCAATTATCAACCAATCAGATTACTTGATTCAAATTATTGCAAAACATTCACAATCTGAATGGCAAACAATGTAGATCCTGATCAGATGGCTTCGTCAGAAGCCATTTGATCTGGATCTACATTGTTTCAAAGATAAGGCATATCCGGGATTAGCAGGACAAGGGTTAAAAATGCTACGTTCACTGTAACGTGTAACGTAAACAAAGCAAGGTCCATGTTTGATATCCAAAGTTCAAAACTCATATTTCAAAAGAATTTCAACATGGGTTTTGTTGCGTTAACAGGACTTCTGGCCCAGAATAGCTTCAAGCAGCTATGTTCATTCATTTTATTCAAAAATATATTCTTTATGAGTCTGACTTAAAATACCAACAAGACGCTAAAATATCTAACCCTATCCATTGATCACAAGCTATTGTCCAATCAGCACACTCAGTGCTTTGATTTTGGGGGAAGGGGGGGGGGGGGGGGGGGGCATTTTTTTTTTTTTTTTTTTTTTTTTTTTTTTACTTATAATAAATAGATATAGCATAAAAAACTTGAAATAATCGCATTACAAATTGACAGATGTTTAATTTACAATATATGCCCAATAAAAGTTGCAGTGTATCATTTGTCTCCATTTGTCTTTATGTCCATTTTAACACAAAATGGACATTTTCGAATATCATTTCTGAAAAGGAATAAGGGTAATTTGAGTTTAAGTTAGGTCCACATAAGATCAAGTTTCCGTCCGTTTGTCTGTTCGTCCGTTTGTTCGTCCGTCTGTGCATTTACATTCACCATAGCGACAACCATAATTGTTGACCCTAGAATCTGTGTTCAAAAACAGTAAAAGATGAAGTTTTCATATTTGTTATGCATATACTAGAGATCATATGCTCTTGAAATGAGGTCATGTTTTATATCTTGACATTTCACCTTGACCTTAGCCCAGACACGCGGGGCACCGCCCTCTGCAAAGCTATTTTTCTCGCGTGACAGCTGAATTGTTTGAATACAGTAAACCGACAATTGTTGCTATCACTATTGTAGCTCATATTTCAAAACAACCTTCCAATTAAATCAACGCCGCATATCGTCCGGTTCAAGCTACACTCAGAGACAATCCATCCACCAGTGCTGGTTTTGCTTTATTACAGTCTCACTACTGCTGCCAGTGCTTTGATCTAAACGGCTTATAGGAACACTCTTAGAAGAATGCATTGGGGCCCTGCATGCTCTTACAGTAATTTACACTGTTATCAGACGTTTTCTATCACGAGAATAGACAGTAAAGGTGAGTGAAGCTCTTGAGCAAACAGTACAACCACTCTTTTCGGTAGGAACTCAAATGTGTATTCCCAGGCAGAAAATCACAAGAAAAGTCTTAAATGACTCAAATGGTATGTAGACCATAAGAATGCAAAGTATAAAATGTTATATAGGTCCAGATATCTTGATAACGTATATACCATTTACATAGCGGTAAGTTTGATGAAGATCCGATCAAAAATAAAGACCCTATAATTGCTCGGGCCACTTTTTCCCCACTTTAAGTGTATAGGGTGCTAAATACAGTCGAACTCCAATGGCTCGAACACCTTTGGGACCTCGAAAATCTCTTCGTGACAGGGGTAGTTCGAGCCACTGAGGGTTACTGTTAGGAGGCATAGCGATATACTTTGGGACATCTTTTCGGTGTTCTAGAATAAAAATGTATCTAAATAAAAATGTATGCTGTGTGTACGCATTAGAATCGCCTCATTGAGGCGAGTCTAATGCGTAAACACAACATACATTTGCAAGATAAAAGACTAAAATCTCCTAAATTATCACCCACTGTTTCTTGTGTAGAGGAATTTTCTAGGGGCTCAAGAACGGATTCGACTCAGCCATGGTAAACGAGCCATCGGTGTTCGAACCATCGAAGTTCTACTGTAGCAAGTTACTCTCATGTGAATAGTCCAATTTGCTCCAAAAATCAAACTCATTCCATATTTTATAGCTGTCCTCATTACCTATAAGTTTAATGAGGATCCCATCAAAAATAAAGTCGCTATCGTCTAGACAAGATTTTCCCCGTTAGTACTGGATCTTTTTAGTTGCTGCAGTGGCCATTTTGGATATCGGAATAGAGTCAACTATTGCACGACCCGCAGAAAAAGCGACTTCGGTTGATTTTCTAAGAGTGCCCTAAAATCACCGTGTCATTCTGTCAGTCTGTCTGTCCGTCCGTAACCATTCTGTCATTCGGTCAATCGGTCAGTCTGTCAGTCTGTCTGTCCGTCCGTAACCGTTTGTGAAATTTGGTGATAGTGACTTAACAGCTTGGAATATTTAAACAATTTTTGGCATACTGATAGATATCAATGAGATCTAACCAATGAACTTGCGAAATATTACATTCCATTTAGTATAGCCTCGCCGAGGCGAAAAATGTGAAAATTTTCGAACTGCTTCTCCTCGGAAACCGTTGGGCCGATTGAAGTCAAATTTCATATGGAACCTCTATGGGATGGGGGAAACCAAAATTTGCTAATGGGGTCCAGGTCACTTGACCGAAATGGCCGCCAAGCCATATATGGTCTGTCTGTCTGTCCGTCCGTAACCCGTTTGTGAAAATTGGTGATAGTTACTTAACCGCTTGGAATATTTAAACAATTTTTGGCATACTGATAGATATCAATGAGATCTAACCAATGAACTTGCGAAATATTACATTCCATTTAGTATAGCCTCGCCGAGGCGAAAAATCCGTAACCCGTTTGTGAAAATTGGTGATAGTGACTTAACCGCTTGGAATATTTAACAATTTTTGGCATACTGATAGATATCAATGAGATCTAACCAATGAACTTGCGAAATATTACATTCCATTTAGTATAGCCTCGCAGAGGCGAAAAATGTGAAAATTTTCGAACTGCTTCTCCTCGGAAACCGTTGGGCCGATTGAAGTCAAACTTCATATGGAGCCTCTATGGGATGGGGGAAACCAAAATGTGCTCATGGGGTCCAGGTCACATGACCAAAATGGCCGCCAAGCCATATATGGTCTGTCTGTCTGTCCGTCCGTAACCCGTTTGAGAAAATTGGTGATAGTGACTTAACCGATTGGAATATTTAAACAATTTTTGGCATACTGATAGATATCAATGAGATCTAACCAATGAACTTGAGAAATATTACATTCCATTTAGAATAGCCTCGTCGAGGCGAAAAATCCGTAACCCGTTTGTGAAAATTGGTGATAGTGACTTAACCGCTTGGAATATTTAATCAATTTTTGGCATACTGATAGATATCAATGAGATCTAACCAATGAACTTGCGAAATATTACATTCCATTAAGTATAGCCTCGCCGAGGCGAAAAATGTGGAAATTTTCGAACTGCTTCTTCTCGGAAACCGTTGGGCCGATTGAAGTCAAATTTCACATAGAGCCTCTATGGGATGGGGCTAACCAAAATTTGCTCATGGGATCCAGCTCACATGACCAAAATGGCCGCCAAGCCATATATGGTCTGTCTGTCTGTCTGTAGCCGGCCTCAGTGGCTCAGTCGGATGCGCATCTGACTGGTGATCAGGAGGTCGCGGGTTCGACTCCCGCCGGGGTCGGCAACATTCTTTCGTGGAGATTGATCATGAAATCTTTTCTATGGTCATTCTCTCCCTTCCCCTGATTCAAGAAGGGCAGTTGTCAGTTTCTGGCGAAAGAATGTGCACTGAACTGGTTAACCGCTTACGTATAAGCCTACCCAGGAAAGTGTTGATAGGTAAACTGACCGGCTCAAAAATGACCTAAATAGTGTTGACTGGGCCGTAAAAATCCAATACAAACAAACTGTCTGTCTGTCCGTCCGTAACCCGTTTGTGAAATTGGTGATAGTGACTTAACTGCTTGGAATATTTAAACAATTTTTGGCATACTGATAGATATAAATGAGATCTAACCAATGAACTTGCGAAATATTACATTCCATATAGTATAGCCTCGCAGAGGCGAAAAATGTGAAAATTTTCGAACTGCTTCTCCTCGGAAACCGTTGGGCCGATTGAAGTCAAATTTCATTTGAAGCTTCTATGGGAAGTGGGGAAACCAAAATTCGCTCATGGGGTCCAGGTCACATGACCAAAATGGCCGCCAAGCCATATATGGTAAAAACCCTTCAAAATAGTCTTCTCCAGAACCACTGGGCAGATTTCCACGAAACTTGATAAATGACATCTGGGACCTAGGCCCATCATAAATTGCTAAAATGGTGACCCTGGGTTGACCTTGACCTTCTTTGTGCCTAGGTCAAACTGTGACACATATGCTTTTGTATTGGAAAATGTGAGAATGCATTTTATCCTGCAAACGATTCAGAATACAGTACTAAAGTATTAGATATATTTTTGCTCCTTACGATAAGGCGCATTTATTGGGGGAACCGTTTTAGGTCCAGGTGACATGACCAAAATGGCCGCCATACCCATATATGGTAATACTCATAAAGCTAAAAGCATCCGGCGGGTCGTGCACTTCAGCTGAAGCACTGGTTTTAGTAGTTCTGAATCTCCCTGTTGCCCCAATGCCTTCCACCAGATATCAGTACAATCCAACTTACGGCATCATAGGTGAGTAGTTAATGATGGACACCGGCAACAGACAGCAGACCATGGCATAAGCGTGAGCTAATTATATTCAATATATTTATTTTAATATTGTCATCATCTCATTATCATCATCATCATCATCATCATCATCATCAAAGTTTCTGAAGCAGGTAGCTTGAAGCTTCCAATAAAATTTCAAACTCCTGACTAAGTCGGTGTTTGTTGGCTGGCATACTGGCGAACAAATATTGTGAATTGGTACGGCTTGATGAGATAGCAAACCGCAACTGGGACTGAAAAGTCAAGTGTAGGCTATTTCCTGACACAATTATCGACTTCACGAATACACAAAATAGACGGGAAAGCAATGATCAGGAATCGACACAAATACCTCACATACACCCATACAAGACACCAAAGGGAAAGAAACATGAACATAAAACATCTTCATCATAATTAGAACGTCTCGCGTGGAAAGCCAAAAGGACAGTTAACAACTGCAGTACATACATGCAAAGACAAACTATAACAATAATAAACCACACTTGGAACGGTCAGTGAAACATTTTACTGGTGGGGAGGGGGTGGTGAGGGCTTAAATCGATTTTACAATCCACGACCTTGGTTCTGATGTGGTTTAGACAAAAAAATGTAGAATTTCGAACTCATCAGTGCAACATCTTCGAGAACATAAAACTCAAACGAATGCAGAGATGCAACAACGGCGAGAACCCGACAACCAGAAAGTAACTGAAATGCTAGAACAAAAGACAAACAATTGTTAGACTCCGGTAAGCCCGACAAGAGACAGAGCATCAGGCACCAACCAACATTACTTAAAATGTTTAAGCAAGTCTTTAGGCCGGAGCAGGCCCGACCCGCAGGAATACAATTAAAGAGGGAACCAAATTTATTAACCGTGATTGGATGCAGTCTGTCGTGTAACAGTTTGTTTGTTTGTTTGTTTGTTTTGAGGTTAAACCCCGTCTGCACAATTCAGGTCATTTTGGAGACGTTGCTTCCAATTTTGTGGGACTTGTATCCAACACTGAGCTAAAAAGAAATCTCAAGCCTATCGACCAATGCAACCAATAGGGTGTATAAGCATTGAAGATCCGACTCGCACCATTTTGCTGGCAGACTTAGACCTTCTAAGCGGTTTACAAGTACTCGTGCAGTGCGTTTCAACAAGCAATAAATAATTTATTACGAGTGTTGAAGTCAGTTATATGACTAGACACTCTGGCGAACATAATTAATTGCGATATGTAAACACTGTATAATGACGTGGGTGGAACATCCCCATCCAAAAAATGAATCTTTACAATCTCAAAATCATCGCGTTTATCATAAATTTAGCATGATCCAAACCCATCTTAATAGATAAAATGTAAATCCAAACACGGATGCCCTCCGCCCATTTAGGCTATGAGAAATAGATTGGGCTGCATAGCGCGTACACGCAGAGCTGAAACCAACCGCACATAAATAATGTTAAACCGCTTCGAAGGTCTAAGCCTGCCCATATGATAAGCAGTATTGTTTTTTTTTTCTTTCTTTCTTTTCTTTGTGTGTGTGTGTGTGTGCGGGGGGGGGGGGGGCATGAGATCTCATTTCATCTAAATGTCGGATAAAAAATGTCCCTCAAAATTGGAAGCAATGTCTCAAAAGTTATGTAAATATGGTTGACGGGGACGTAAAACCTCACTTCAAACAAATCAAACAAAATCTCAAAACGCGGCATCGGTATCAGATGAATTGGCTTTATTCAGCTGCTGAAGTTCTGAAGGGTAAACTATCGAAGTAGGTTTTGTCAATATTGAATAAGTCATCCATATATCTAGATGTCGAGCTGAAAGAGTCAATATCATCCCATTTCTTTTCTAAAGGGATATCATAACAGAACAAGAACAAATCAGATACAAGAGGGTGCGCAATTCGTACCCATCGGAATTCCCACAATTCTCTTAAAAAAAATAATATCAAATCTAAATAAATATTTCAAGTAGGAAGGTGTCTTTCACACACTCCCTGACAAACCTTATCCTCAGCTTTGAGTGTAGTTCATTGCCAACCCTCAGATGTTCAGTCCCCATGGAGGTCTTCAGGCTCACTACTTGGTCATCAAAGGCCATATATATAATATGTGTTAAGTGCAATAATTTTTCAGCCCATAAAATTTTGACCAAAATATGTTTTATAAAACGGTTATCCTTTGGAAGCAAGGAATACCCCACAGAACTGAAAAATATAGAGTGTGCATGTTTCCGCCAATTATGCCTCACCAGTGACCCTCAAATATTTTCAAAATTCCACAATGGATTCAATGATCCCAAAGGACAAGAAAATATAAACTATACTATAATGTAGGGCAGGGAGACTTTTTACGACCGCCACGCATTTCCAGACACCAGCTGTGGTGACTTTAAATATGTTCTATAAAAGGGTTATCCTTTGGAGGCAAGGAATACACCACAGAACTGAAAAATATAGATCGTGCGTGTTTTCTGGGCCAGACTAGCTAGTTTCGGCCAATTAGGCCTCATCAGTGACCCTCAAATATTTTCAAAATTAAATAATGGAATCAATGTTCCAAAAGAACAAGAAAATATAAACTACACTATGATGTAGGGCAGGGAGACTTTTTACGGCCGATACACATTCCTAGGCACCAGCGGTAGTGACTTTAAATATGTTCTATAAAAGGGTTCTCTTTTGGAAGCAAGGAATACACCACAGAAATGAAAAATATAGAATGTGCATGTTTTCTGGGCCAGAAAAAAGTCTTTTTCTGAATGATAAGTGATTTTATATGAATATTCTAACATGATTTTGTGTTAACCAAATTCTACATCGCATGGAAAATAAGTGCTCTTAGTAGGCCTTAAAACACGTTGAAGCTTTGACCATAATACGGATCATATCTTATACAAATAACATTCCAAGAAATGAAATCAAAAAGACATTTTAACAATATTTTTGACAGATTTATTCAAACTGATACAATGTTGTAAAAACATTGAAGATATATATTAAAAATGGTATAAAGCAAAACAATCTACAATTTCAATTTCAATAGGATAAAATGTAACGTAAATAACATTTTTGAAAGAAACAAAATGCACCAAATTGCTATTGATAACTATATTGCTTATTCGATGTGGTTTATGCCTACATGATGAATGCATAATGTGTTGTTTTCACACAGGAAATGGAGCAGCATATATGTGCATTATGTTTATTACATTTTGTCCGATTTCGTCAGATTTTGAATGGTAACATACTTTGAAGGCTCGTTATGAAAAATTGATCACTGGTTACTTAGTAAAACAGGGCTTTCTGACCGCTATAGATGTAAACCGAAGGCATGATACCAATGACATTTCACTTCCTGTGGGGTGCAACAGAATTAGGCTCCTAGACCAGTTGGACTGAAACGTCTTCGTTGAAAATGTCCTTATTTATAAGTTATTCAGTCTTTCCCTTTGGTGTCTCTGATGGGAGCTGTGGGTTAATTGTGCCGATTCCTGATCATTGCCTTTACTTCTATTTCTGATCATTGTCTCCACTTCTATTTATTGTAAAAACATGATACAGTCAATTTATTTATTTATTTATTTATGTGCCAAATAACAATGCAAAGCTCACAAATGCAAGCCACAATTTGCTGTAATCTTTCAAATACCATCAGAGACATCAAAGGGAAATAAGCACAAACATGAAACAGCTAGACCCTAGTGGAAACATCAATAGCGGATAGCCAAAAGGACAGTTACTTTCCCACAAAATGGCCAATAGGCTATCCAAAACAAAATAACAAAAGGGATATACACACTCAAAGACAAACCATTACAAAAATAAACCGCGACAGAATAACCGCCTTGGAACGGTCAGTGAAACGAATTCCACCTGGGGGCTTAAATCGATGTTACGTGGTCACAATCCTCTCCATTATTTCCGTCGCGATTCGGACAAATAATTTGTTCCGTCCGCATGAAGGCCTCCTAACTCATCAGTACAACATCTCCGTGAAGACAAAAATCAAACAACCATAGAGATGAAACAATGGTAAGGACTCGACAGCATGAAACTACTGAAATGCTGGGGCAAAAGAAGACCAACAGTTAGACTCCGATGGGCCCGACCAGAGACAGAGCATCAGGCACCAACCAACATTACATATAAATAGATACTCTCTAATTCTCAGTAAGCCTTTACGCTGGAACCGTCATAGAATCTGAGTCTTGTCCCACCGGTGTGCAATTAAAGAGGGAGGCACAGCTGTCAACCCTGATTGGGTTAACTGCCATACATGCAGTTTGTCGTATAACATTTATGTTGTATCCTATCTTTTTATATCGAAGAATGATTTTACGAAATTGGGTGCTGAAGTCATTGCATTTATATATTTTTTCTGAATTTATATACAAAGTCACCATAAAATTCGGGTTCCGCTAGACCTTGTTGCAGAAGAGATTTAAGTCCAACATTGAATGTTGAAATTAAATCGGAATGATGTCTAAAATTTTGAAAATGCTTTGTGTAATTTATGATACTGATAACCCTGTCAGTCTGTATTCCAATATGAGCATTGCTGTAGTCTGTCAAGATGCCTTTAAAGTTCTGCAGTATCAGTCATGCTTGAGATCTTGGGATATAAAAGGTTGTCATTTACAAAGAGGCGAGCTCCAGAACCGACTTTCTGTGGCAGGTCATTTATGTATGGGCAGAGCAACAAAGGCCCGAGCATGGTACCTTGAGGGACATCGGATAAGACTGGGGCAATCGCCTTTGACCAGGTGTGGTTAGCCCACTGTAAGAGGTTTCTTTATATTTTGTTGTATCTAACCTTTATAGTGCTCAAGTCATTCATGTAGAACTTTGTCAAACACCTTGCTAAAGTCAAAAGCGACGGTGTATATCTGTTCCTTGGTCTTTGGTCTTTGGTCTTCATCTATTCCTGCTGCAAAGTCTTGGACTTTGGTCATAGTAAGTTGTATTTCACACGTCTTCTTCTTTAGAAATCCGTTTTTATTTTAGTATGACAAATAAGATGCAAATGACCTCAGTTGGGGAACACACAGAAAATACTGCCAAAAATAGTGAAAATACCATAGGAGTATGGTGTCAATGACTCCCCTTATTTTGCTTAGTAGTAGATATGTATTGTAAAGTACGTCCGTATCAATACCATCAGTACCCAACCAAGGACTTGTTTGTGTGTGACTATCTCTCTATCTGTTATTGCTGCAATTGGTCAAAGTTTGACCATTACTCGCAGGTGTAAATGCACTCGAGATTTGCAGGTCGAACGCCTATGCGGTAATCATGATATTATGGTAAGGATCTTCAGCCTGATTCTCCCTGCACATGGGCGGGCGGGGGTGCTCCAGTTAACGTCCCGATCCCAGGGACGGTGCATTTTATGGCGAGATAAGTGCACTAACTATCTAGCCACTGAGGTACCACGCTAGCACTATCGGTATTTTTATGTTCTACACCAATAGTGTTACTTTAGGGCTATAAATGAGTGTGTGAGCTTAAAAGGCAGGGCATTTATGTTTTATTTCTTACTATACTTAGATAAAAATGTCGTGTCCGCATCTAGGCCGTGCCTAAGTTCATATTAATGGAGATGACGTTGATATCATATACCTTGACTTTTGCAAGGCGTTTGATAAAGTGCCACACAAGAAACTTTTGCATAAACTATACAATTATGGAGTAACTGGATCAATTTATAATTGTGTGATGGATTTCTTGGCAGACAGAAATCAGCGAGTAATCATCAATGGCTCAAAGTCCGGATGGATAGACATACCATCAGGAATCCCCCAGGACAGCATCCTTGGGCCGATTCTATTTTTGGTATTTATCAATGACCTTTTGGGAACAATTATAATATGTATGAAACACTTTGCTGATGATGGGAAATTATTCAGCAAAGTGAAAACATACGAAAATAGAGTGGCCGTGCAACAGAATGTTACTAGAGCTGAAAACTGGACTGACACTTGGGATGTGTTTTACAACAAGAAAACATGTAACCATTTACATGTAGCAATTACACACCCGTTGGAAATTATACAATGACAGAAGATGAAACACCAGCTGAAATTGAAAAAGTTGAACATGAAAAAGACCTGGGTATCATTGTTGATAATAAGCTAAATTTTAGAGAGCACATAACAACAAAGGTAAACATAGCTAACAGGAATCTAGAATTAATCTTCAATACCTTTACATGTATGGACAAGGCTATGTTCCTCAATTTATATAAAAGTTTGGCCCGTCCTTATTTAGAGTACGGAACCCAAATCCGGCCACTTATATCTACAAAGATAAGGTTATAATTGAAAATGTACAGCAAAGAGGAACCCGTCTGGTAAAAAGTTGACAATACCTATCGTATGAGGAAAGACTGAGAACTTTGGGGTTACCAACACTAGAATACGGGCGTGAAAGAGTCGATATGGTACAAGTTTACAAAATTATAAACAGGATTGATAATTTAGATACTGATGCCTTGTTACTTTTACAACTTTTCTACTTTCTACTTATACTGCGATCGGTCACATCTGACCATTACTCGCAGGTGTACATTACATACACACTAGGTTTGCAGGATGAAAGGCTACACAGTAACTATTGATGTGCCGGTAGGCTACAGCTATATGCACATACGACAACAACAACAAGATCCACTACGACACCAAGACGGAAACCTACGAAGATTGACGAAAGATAGTCACCTGACCAACTTTGGGCACGAGGAACACGGGGAGCTGACCACGCTTCTATCGCCACTTACCGTTCTGCAGCCTACCAGTGTGCTTCGAGTTTACTCAAGCCAGGGCTGTGGGATTGGTAAGTACATTTTCATATCAATGGCGCTGCGAGAAATGAATTGGCGCGGGTGAGTGATGATGTGCATTCAATTTACATAAGGTAAAGTAGAAGTAAAACAAAGATCAGGAATTGATACAATTAACTTACTCCATCCATAAAAGACACCAAAGGGAAAGAAATACAAACATTAAGCGACCAGACCATAATGGAAACCCAAACAAAGGAAGGCCATATGGACAGTTACTTTCCCACAAAATGGCCATATGGCCATCCAAAATTAAAAGACACAAGCGATACACACAGCATTAATAAGAATTTATTTTTAGCCGCATATGCTCGTATTTCCTTCGGCGGGTCCCGCTTCGCCGAGGAAAATACGACCATGTCAATCCCATGCCATCTGTTTCTAAAATTGATTTAATCTTCCGAAATATGTTCTAAAATGTTAAAATAATTATTTAAATGTCCGTTTCAAACCTAATTTTTTAATATATTTAGGGAAATATTTCTTTATTTTCTACTTTCGTCCATGCACTATTTCGGCTATCTTTCGCACACACACCCTTTCGGCTATTTTAGTTTCTCATATTTTGTTTACTTTTAAAAACGAAAGTAGTGTCAGAAATATTTTTTTTTATACGTGAAAGGAAGTTTTTACAGAAAATTTCAAGGTAATTTAGTGATTTATGGCCCTTGCTTTCACGTTTTGAACGTGTAATTTTGTCGTTACCTGTAACGATTATTTTCTACGTTCCGGATTGCTTTTTCAGACTAAAACCTGCATTTAGACATTTTTTTTTTGTTTATTTGGCGTCGAATACTATCACCGATGTTGTCGTCTAATTATATCGACGATTTATTTTTTCACTCGTCGACAACGTTTTTTCTCAACAGAGCGCCAATTTTTGATCTTGGTTATAAGAGCGCCAACGTTTGATCTTGGTTTTTCAAGCGCCAATTTTCATCTTGGTTTTTCAAGCGCCAATTTTCATCTTGGTTTAATATTCAAGCGCCAATTTTCATCTTGGTTTTTCAAGCGCTAATTTTCATCTTGGTTTTTCAAGCGCCAGGTTTCATCTTGGTTTTTCAAGCGCCAATTTTCATCTTGGTTTTTCAAGCGCCAATTTTCATCTTGGTTTAATATTCAAGCGCCAATTTTCATCTTGGTTTTTCAAGCGCCAATTTTCATCTTGGTTTTTCAAGCGCCAGGTTTCATCTTGGTTTTTCAAGCGCCAATTTTCATCTTGGTTTAATATTCAAGCGCCAATTTTCATCTTGGTATACACAAGCGCCAATTTAGATCATGGTTATTCAACTGTTTTATATTTTTCTCTATATCTATTCTCTTACATGTCATAGCCATTTTCCTACCTTGCATTTTTCTTTAGCTCATTTTTGCCTTGAATATAGCTTTTTATTATAAAAGGGGGAGAGATTATGTGTATTGTTTGAGCTAGAACTGAGGGTTTGTGAAATATTTGCAGTTCTGTAACTTTGAAGGGATATCTATACATAGCTGCATGACATTGCTAAACTTGGTGTATTTCTTGTTATATAGTTTGATTATTTTTATATATATGTAACTGGTAGTTTTTAGCTTATGCTATCTTTTCTGTATACCCCGTGATGTGCGTCGGTCACGCAACACTGTCCTTAGTATTTTATCAAAATGAGCTTTTTGGCAAAATTAATGGCTATGTGCTTTACCTTTATTTTGCTGTAGAATGATGCATCTTTTCCATGAATTGTAGAAAATGCTTATTGGCTTCTTTTCTCAAACTAAGATTTAAGATCGTGCTTGGCTTTATTCGACCCTTTCTTGCTGAACTTAGTACAGTTAATTTTGCAATGTAAACAAATTTGTGTGTGCCCTTGCATTTGTAGCTTTAATGCTGAACTTTCGAGGCTTATCATTTTTCTGTGGAAATGTCTCATGGCTCTGTTAGGACTTAGGGTACAGTAACTTAGTAGTCATTGTATGGCACACCTATGTATTTTTGGCAGTAGATTTGTTTGTTTATTTGGAAGCAGTGTTCTGTGTATGTGTATATGGAGGCTGGTAGAGCTTGTATGTTGACCAGCTGATGTATCCGCATATGCAGAATAGTGCATTTATTGTAAAAATATGCACTGTACTGGTTAACTGCTCAGGTCTGAGCTTGCCCAGGAAAAGTGCTGTTAGGTTGACTGGCTGGCTCGACATTACCTTAATATTGCCTAGACCTTAAAATCTCAAATTATGTCCGTTTTATTGCTTTGTGTCTTTGGCAGGAGTACCTCTGAAACATTTGACTAGTCCCTTGGACTGTCAGGTTTTCTGTGGGTGCTCCTCCCAATAGTACACAATGTACTGGCTATCTTTTCATTCTGATACATTTCTGTATGTTACATGCTACCATGTAAAATTCTGGATATATCTGTTTATACACTGTGCACTGTGATTTGTTCAGGGCATGTACTAAACGACACTCTGTAGATTCATACATTCTATCATTGTATGTCAAGGTTCAGTTTTTTGAACCCCTCCACTGCATACTTGTTCTGTCAACATTTCTGAGGAGCTCCTTCTCAGAATTTGATATGAGAGCGGGAATGGAGTATGACACCTGGAATATTTGTTTAAACGATGCTCTAATATCCAGGCTTGTCCTCATTGGCTACTCCATTCTGTCACCCCCTTTTGACTTCATATAAAACAATGTTCAGTATTAAACAAAAACAGCTGCTCTCTATCTTATTATTTGTACATAAACTGTCAGATCTGGAGAGCTCGGTGATTAGTATTAACTCTAAATTTGAACTTGATCTGGAAATAAGATTTGGGTATGTTTTGTCGCAAGGGTCCTGTTTCCATTTAAAAATATATTCATAATGTAACAATTTATTTCCAGCAGAATCTAAAGGTCGTAAGTATAATTAGTATATTTGTTATTAGTTCTAAATTATTCCAGGCTTTACTTTAAATGTGTATGCTAAAATTATCTTGTATGTCCACTTTTGTCATGTGCCTCCTGTAAACAAAGCATGTACTACAGTTCATATTTTATTGTAACAGTTTCTACCACATATTAATCTTTGCCTTGTCTTTTGAGTATTTGTTTTATCAGGCTGGTCTATATGGTACACCAGAGTGATATTTTGTCATGCGTGTGCTGGAAGGGTACATGTGTGATATTTATTTTATTACTTGCCATCTTAGTCTGACTGAACGCCTCGACGCTTTGCTCGGCGAGTCAGACTGCGAGATGGCGAGTGCTTTGTCAGGCTGGCGTATATATTGCGCCAGAGTGATATTTTGTCATGCATGTGCATGAAGTACATGCGTGATGTTTGTAGTGCCAGTGTGATATTTTGTCATGCATGTGCACGGAGTACATGAGTGATATTTATAATGCCTGTGTGATGTTTTGTCATGCATGTGCATAGAGTACATGTGATGTTTATATAATGCCAGTGTGATATTTTGTCATGCATGTGCATAAGGTGCGTGTGTGATATTTGTAATGCCAGTTTGATATTTATTCATGCATGTGCATGGGTAGTGCATGTGTGATTTTTGCCATATATGAAACAGTTGTTAATTGTGGTAGATTCTGTTCTGTTTGTTTTATATTAATATTTGAACATACTATACACTTGGCAGCAATATTTATTTTATGGAACAAGCAAGCTAAAAATCCAGTATTTCCAACTTACACATAGAGATAAAAATTCAGATGCTTGTTCTCTGTTTATGTAAAGCATACACATTACAGTGATTCTTGGATATTGTTCTTTTTTTAGTTTTAATTATATTTGTTATTTCTATTTAGCAGTGATATTTGGTCATTATACTGTTAAAATTCTTTATTTGTAATTGCTAGTCGTATATCTAAAATCAACCGAGACTCCAGTGCTTACATTGCTTTATGTTGTCCCTTCAGGGCGCAGCACTTTGTAGTCCCTTGTTACTGACAACTTGTGTGCAGTGGATATATATAGATCTGTAAATTACTATCAGCTCAAAATTGGTTTCTCCATGCATTTATATAACAAGATTGTCTCACACTGCTCATTCAGTAAATCATTCACCATTCGTAAGTTATTCAGGCCATTTACAGGAATCCATTTCATAAATGTTTATTACTTTTAATCAAGCTATTCATAGTGGTCAGCTCCTAAAATCTTTGATAAGTTCATTAACCATTTATATTAAAAGTAAAGCAACCTCTAGCTTATTAGAAATTTTATTAATAGATCTTGTTTGTTACACTTGCTAATTTCTAAATTCTATGTTCTTTATTGAGCCTCCTTTTTCATAAAAGGAGGCGTAGTAAAAACCTTTTCGAATCCTTTAAAATTATAACAATAATCTCATGTGCATATAGCTTTCTTTAGCCACCTCTAGGTTTTACATAAAAGGGGGCGAGTGATGTGCCGGTAGGCTACAGCTATATGCACATACGACAACAACAACAAGATCCACTACGACACCAAGACGGAAACCTACGAAGATTGACGAAAGATAGTCACCTGACCAACTTTGGGCACGAGGAACACGGGGAGCTGACCACGCTACTATCGCCACTTACCGTTCTGCAGCCTACCAGTGTGCTTCGAGTTTACTCAAGCCAGGGCTGTGGGATTGGTAAGTACATTTTCATATCACTATGTAATTGCGGTAGGGGTCTTTAACCGGCAGAGGGCATGACTCTCCCTGCACAGTTAACGTCCCGATCCGAAGGACGGTGCAATTTATGACATTCATCCCTGCAAATGATGCCAATGGAGCGTGTTCGGCACCGAAATTTTATCGCCGCTGCCGGGGATCGAACCCGGGACCTCTAGCATCAGAGGCAAGTGCACTAACCACTGAGCTATCACGCTCCAGTTAACAGTCTCAAGTCAGAGACAAACAAGAGGACATAGTCTTAAGCTGTTCAAACGAAGAGTCCGCATAAAGATAAGAAGTAACAGTTTGAACAACAGGATAATTAATTCATGGAACATGTTACCAGAGACAGTAGTAAGGGCACCCTCACTGAATTCGTTCAAATCCCGCTTAAACAAACACTGGCGAAACAAACCATCCATTCAAATTCGCCGCCACCTACTTCATGACCAATGACCAAATTACCTGACTGAGACAGCAATATCAAAATTCATCACGAGAAGCAGACATTGCTTGGCACGCTGTAAATGTTACCGTAAGTTACAGCAAGTTATAACTTGGTTTCGCAAAAATGAGTTGATTTCGCACATGTGTGATGTTCAGCAAAACCAAGTTGCAAAATAGATTTTCTCCTCAAAAACAAACTATATATTAATATTTTACGTGAAACTTGGCTCATAAATGTATAATACATTCTCAATAATATGCAAAAACAATTTTTGTCTATTTTTGAAAATGTTAATTTTATAGTTTGATTATAGGGCTGATTTGGCGAAATCAAGTTGATTTCTTATTTTATACCTACCGTTTACCAACAGTGTATCTGATGTGAAGCCTTATCAAACTGTAAATTAATATCAGTTGGACGCCCTAGTGAAGTGCACAGGGAAGTTCCTGGTGTATGAATGCCCTAGTGAAGTGCACAGGGAAGTTCCTGGTGTATGAATGTCATTTGACGTGTCACCAGTAACAATTCTGAGTAACAATTCTGAAGACTTTGATCAGACTGCAGCTGCAACTGTCACCTATCTGATGTGCCGTTTACCAACAGTCAATGGTCGGGTATAAAAGCCAAGGCCGCGCCGGGCCGGGCCGAGCCGCCGAGCCAAAACTTGCCGATCCGAAGATTTTATTTTTCTGAATATTAACGGAAAATGAAATGTTAGTGGTAAATTTTGATATGTTAATGTTAATTATATCAAATGTGATACTCAGCATAAATTTTGTTCTTTTTGGTGCCCTAATTTTTGTTTTATAGCAAATTTGCCAAATTTTAGGGGTATAAAAGCCAAGGCGGTTTTTTTCGTACGTTTTGATCGAATTTGAATGAAATAGACATGAATGTGTGAAAACATGTACATGACAACCCCAAAAAAGTATTTTCTAAACCTTTTATTGAAAAAATTCCAGTCAATTCCTTTTAGTATTTGTAATAACCGTATTTTTGGTGGATTTATGTAGGCCACGTCGTAATGAACCGCAACGGACGGCAATGTCAAATAAATGATAAGGGCATTTAAATATACTATCTGAATGATAGGAAATAAAGATAGAGCTCTATGAAACTCATCATATTTCTAAATCATGTTTTAGACATATTAATTATGTTTTGATACTTACCTATTGTATTATTATTGCTTGTTAATATGCATCAGTCAGTAAGTGATTAGTGCATTAATTGGCTCATCTAATTGTTCTAAAGTTCAGCAGCAAACAAATTGTGTTGACTGTGGAATTTTTTCTAATGCTTTTTGCACCGAGATTTGTTTTACTGGCAGAAAAGGGGTACTAGAAGCAGAATTTGACATTTTGAAAATGAGAGATCGCCTTATAAACTGTATTGAAAACATGGAATTGACACCATTTCCAAAAAAAAGAAGAAATTAAAACTAAAAAAAGGACGGAAAAACTCTGTAATTATTCTATTTCCGCCGATTGTGCAGCAGCTTGTGCATTTCCCAACTCATTTGACGACATGGTTCAGTGTGAAACTGAAACATGTCAAAAATGGTTTCATTACAAATGTGCGGGTTTACATTCCGCTACAGACAGCTTACTTTGGATGTGTGATGAATGTAGAAATTAAAAAATTGAACGAGATAAATGAGAGCGTCCGATTGCATATATAGATTTTGGGCAATACCACCGCCTTGGTGGTTGAAAGGGTCGTAAATATAGATTGTGGATACTCGTTAGAACCGCTTCGACAATGCAGTTCTGGTGAGTACCCACAATCTATGTGTTCATAGATTGCATATATAGATTTTGGGCAATACCACCGCCTTGGTGATTGAAAGGGTCGTAAATATAGATTGTGGATACTCGTTAGAACCGCTTCGACAAAGCAGTTCTGGTGAGTACCCACAATCTACGTGTTCATAGATTGCATATATAGATTTTGGGCAATACCACCGCCTTGGTGATTGAAAGGGTCGTAAATATAGATTGTGGATACTCGTTAGAACCGCTTCGACAAGGCAGGTCTGATGAGTACCCACAATCTATGTTCATAGATTGTGTATATAGATTGTGGGCAATACCACCGCCTTGGTGATTGAAAGGGTCGTAAATATAGATTGTGGATACTCGTTAGAATCGCTTCGACAAGGCAGGTCTGATGAGTACACACAATCTATGTTCATAGATTGTGTATATAGATTTTGGGCAATACCACCGCCTTGGTGATTGAAAGGGTCGTAAATATAGATTGTGGATACTCGTTAGAACCGCTTCGAAAAGGCAGGTCTGATGAGTACCCACAATCTATGTGTTCATAGATTGTGTATACTCGTTAGAACAACCTCGACAAGGCAGTTCTAACATGTACCCACATTCTATGTGTCCGAAATAATGTTTAATGTAAATAATGTATATACTATAAAAAATTGGGGTTTGATGGATTCTAAATTATATAGACATAAACTGCTTAGCAGTAATGGTTTTTATTATAATTATCATTATGCATGTATAAATTCGAATAAAAAGGAAAAACGATTTTTAATTCTTTATTGTTTTGTTTGAATTTGGATCATTGCCTTCATTAATATTTCTAACGGCCAAGCCAATACTATTTAAGTCATTTTGAGACGGTCAGTTAACCTATCCACACTTTTCCAGAGCAGGCTGACAACTGCTCTTCTTGAATCAGTGGAACAGAGAGAATGACCGATATCGAATCCGCGTCCTCCTGGTCACCAGTCAGTAAACAGCTCCTACTGGCAGTAAACAGAACCCTACAGGCACACAACGTTGAATCTAAGTTGTTTCAACGTTGATTCAACGTGTAGTGCCTACCGGGAACATCTATTTACACTTGTTTTATAAAAAAAATTTTGGTGGACAAGAGTGTTGATTTCCCTTTAACGACGTCGAAAAAACGTCATAAAACCCTGAAGTCATTGAACAATCATTTAAACAAACGATGCATATACAAATTTTGTTCACTGGGACAGCATGGGTCGTCATTCGATTCGGATCATTTCGGTCGTTGTGTGCCTTCCCTTTCGGTCCGTTTCGGTCGTTTCCTGTAATAAGGTGATTCTAAAAATAGAAACAAAAATAAAATAAGTAATTCGATCAATTAAGGTGATTCTGGTGAATATATTTAATTTTATCACGAACAAATATTAAGTTTAATCAATTTCAAATATCATAAGGCCAAAAAGAAGTAATTTAACCGATGAATTTGAAAGAAATTCGGAATTGTCAATACTTTTTCGCCGCCTTGGCTTTTATACCCCTGAATTTCGGAAAACAGCTATTAAAGGATAAATAAACCATGTAGATACGTAAAACGAATCCGGGACGTTTCGCCCCCAAACCGTTTCCTCCCCTAGTCGTTTCGCCCCCAAGACGTTTCCTCCCTGGTCGTTTCCCCCCTAGTCGTTTCGCCCCCCTAGTCGATTCGTCCCCCTAGTCGTTTCGTCCCCCTAGTCGTTTCGCCCACTTTTCACTGTAAGGCTAATTTTTCAATGTTGAACTTTTATTAGAGGTGAGAAGAGGCAAATATTTAAGTAGAATCATCGCCCTGTCACGTCAGCCTAGAAAGGAAAGATTCCTGCCGGCTTTTTCATATCATCATTGAAAACCAGACCTCTCCGGCTACAGTAGCGTCGCCCAACCGGCACAGGTTCAAAAATCCCTCAGACTTTACTTACAGACCGGCCCCTACCTAGCTGTTAAAACGAGAGAGTAGACGGTCCCTGCTTGAAGGATACCAAGTCAGGGTCCTCAGAAACAGATGCTGGTAAAGAATTCCAACCTGGTATAGTCCCAGGGAAGAAGTTGTACTTGAATTTATCAAGCTAACCCCGTTGCCTGATCATGGTCTGCACTATTTGCTTACAGTTAAGGAATTACTGGGTCGGACGCCGCAAATCTGATCAGAGTATACACAAATTGCTGACAGAACATTGATGAAAGGAATCGGTTTGATCATTGCTTCCACTTGTATTTATTACGATGCATCTTCGTTGACGCGTCATTGCGTAGACGACATTTGCGGCAATACTCAACCATGTATTACCTAGTGGGCACACAATGTGTATGCAACGTCGTATCAACGCCGATGCAACTTTATTACGTTGCATCGGCGTTGACGCGATGTTGCGTAGACGGCATTTGCGGCAATCTTCAACAATGTATTACTGGCCGACTCTGTTAACGAACCAACCGACCAATTTAAAACAAAACAGGTAAAGGTGCTTAAGCGATAATTTAAGTCGTTTAACTTTGCAAAGAGCGCATGTTTTCACACCTTATCATTAAGGGCATTAATTGCGTGATTAATGTGTCAAATCAAATAAACAATGTGATTAACGGTATTGATCAAAAAAGGTAATTTGTTTGTTTGTTTGATTTGAGGTTTTAACGTCCCCGTCAACACTGTAAAGGTCATTTTGGAGACGTTGCTTCCAATTTTGTGGGACTTTTACCCGACATTGAGATGAAATGACATCTCAAGCCCTGTCGCCCAATGAAACCAATCAAAAAAGGTAATAATTCCTAATTAACATTTTCATTCAAAGAACAGGTTCTCTCTCTGTCTTTCTCTCTGTCTCATATATGAATCTTTTTTATATAAAATATAGTAAAATAGTTTGGGGGCGAAACGACTAGGGTTTGGGGGCGAAACGACTAGGGTTAGGGGGCGAAACGACTAGGGGCCAAAAAAGGGGGCGAAACGACTAGGGGGGAAACGACCAGGGGGGAAACGTCTTGGGGGCGAAACGTCTTGTTACCCGTAAAACTACTACTGGTTATAACATATCTAATATATAATAATTTAATCCCACATTCACCCAAATATATCTCTAACTTGTAACTAGAGACTGAAAAAAAATTTTTCGGTAGGCTCGGCGGCTCGGCCCGGCCCGGCGCGGCCTTGGCTTTTATACCCGACCACAGTCAATCACTTCGGTATGTAGTATGTGCTAAAAATTATCCGGCGTTTACCAATATTAGACAATCAAAACGACCACAAAATTTAGATCGCAGTCTGCGCACACTAGTCACGTAGACATTTTTTCACATATTTTCTCGCTGAAATTGAAAACTAATTGAGATTGCGATCTGTCCGTATGCATGGACCATCGAGCTAGAAAAAGAATTCGCGAAGCGAAATCTAAAGCTCGTCCAGGTAACACAGACAAACAGAGGGCCAGATAAGCTTCGTATTTTCGTAATTTACGATGTGAAAATAGCAAAATACGAAGTGCTTACAAATTTTGATCGTACCATTTACGATAGACATAACTAAAGTTACGAAGGAAGCTCAAATTTAGCTCGTATTTACGAAGCTCCCGTAATTGGCCGTTTGGTACTTATCCGTCGACAGTTGTCAGCACAAAAACATTGAATAGACTGGGAACCAGTTAAAATTATTGGCAGTCTTACCGTCTAGGCGCTCTATTCCTCAGACTAATATAGCCGACGGCTGGAGTACAAGCGTTTCCGTGATTTTAGATGCACTTGTTTTGCAAACCATCCAAACAGAATCAAGACAGTTCCCCGACACGGCTTTTGGGAGATTTTTTAAGACAATTCTCGACGCTTTTTGATCCCCGAAACCTTTGTCCAATATGAAATGATCTGTAACGGCTAATCCTAATTGTTAATTATTAATTAAGGATAATTATTGATAATTGATATATTATGTAAACAGGGCCTCCGTTAGGCCGACGTACGGCGTATATTACGTCCTGAAATCGCTTCCGGACGCCCAAATTAAACATCAAAGGCGTCCCGCGGACTCCCAAAAATTTCTCAGTACGGCCAAAAATCTTTACCGAGACGTATAAACCCGCCCACTTTTAGCGGTTTGTAAAAAGTTTGCTCCGCCTTCTTAGCTGAAACCGCTTTCTGTGTTTATTGAGTACTAAGGACGTCCCATTTTCTGTCTGCGCGGTATTATATCCACAGTCAGAATCACGTGCGTCGGCACACCTTTGATCGTCATCGGTGTGTGAAAAACGTGTCGAGGTGATTGCTCGGTGTTTGCATATAATTAAACGGATTGGTAGTTGAGGATAAGTTTGATTTTGGCGCCTCGAAAATACGTAAAACCGGCGAATGTGACCAGGCCGATTCGTCAGGGTCCGAGATGCAGTCTGATCTGTCTTTGAGCCAAAAAGCAAAAAAAAAAAAAATGCCGCTGACTCGAATTGACCATAGTTGCACGTGTTTCAGCCAGTTTGTCTGAAGCATTTCCGGGTGTTTAGAGTACAATGAAAACTCGAAGCGTATGTTTTGCAAAGTTTGGCAAAAATCTTTTACAAAAGAATTTTTCATTATTTCTTTTTAATCCATATATGACAAGGGTGTCAGGTTTGTTTTATTTGTGTTAAGTTCTACAAACAGTGTAGACAGATCAGAAGCTATGTTCTGTGGCGTTTGATCTGGGTCTACACGGTATGCTAACGACCCAAAAATGGACCACTAGGCATATATGGGGATGGGTAATGCCATTGTTTTCTTTACTTTTTATTTATTTATTTTGGTGGTGGTGGTGGGAGGGGGGCGAGGGAGTTTTACTTGGAAAGTTATAAAATTTATACAGGCCAAGCAAAAACATTTTTCTTTTTTGTATGCACTGCACTGTACTGACCGCATGTATGTCACATAAGTAATGAGTAGTTTTAACTTCCTCACAGAGCTTTGCTTAATTGTTTTGAGTTTAACGGCCCAGTCATTTTTGAGCCGGTCAGTTAACATGTACCTATCCACACTTTACTAGCCATCTAAAAGAATATACAGGTGATTAAAAATGCAAACAAGAGATTCATAGAAGCCTCCGTGGTGTAGTGGTTACGCTACTCGCCTTATAAACCAGGGATCGCAGGATCGATCCCGGGCTTCTCCAGACTTTCGGATGAGTCTTTAAACCGAAGTCCCCTCTCCGTTTGACCTTAGCTGTTTGTGGGACGTAAAATCAAACACTCACAAGAGATTCATAGATTAAATAATATATATTTCTTCATCAAAACAATTTTACGATCCGCAAACACCTTGCTTGAAAATTGGGACTTCCTGAATTTTCCAGTGGGACTTCCAGATTTCAAGGGTAGGAAGTCTGGGACTTCCTGAATTTGGGAGTTAATGGAAGCCCTGATGTAAATATTTTTGTGTCTCCTTCTTATTGTTGGACCGATGAAAGGACCCTAAAAGTAGGTGAAATGTTTTTATTTTTTTTCATTAAACATTAACTTGTTTTTTGAAACGAAATACAAATATTAACAATGATTTACCAGTTACAGTTACATATCAAATTTTACTTTTACTAAAAAATGTCAGAAAGCTGTCCCCCCCCCCCCCCCCCCCCCCATTAATGCCTCCCCTTCAGTACGCACATAAAGATTGGTAGTGAGTACATTGATTTGAAGTAAAACACCCTACCCATTCTACTTTGCATGTTTCGAAACGCGTGTCTGTTAATTCAAAACACAGCACCGTTGTATAACAGCTAGATGTCTATAGTACTCATAGTAAGTTTTACCTGCGAGTGTTGAAATGATTTTTATCTCAAGATGATAAGAATTGCACAATGTAAAAGATAAATTGTGTCAGTTTCCCAAGTATCGATGTTTCTCTTTATTCATGCACTCGTATCATTGTTGAACTCGGGTGTTTTCCAATACCGCTGACTGACAGATGTTTTTAAGGTAACCGGGCGCCTATAAATAGACGTAATGTCTTCTACTAGCTACCAATCGTTATGTTTTAGCCACCTAGCGGAGACATTCACGACAAGGGAACCATTCTAATAAAAAGCTGTCTTCAAAAGTGTTGGGTAAATCTGAATTTTGTTTGATTTAAGGTTTAACGTCCCCATCAACACAATTTAGGTCATTTTGGAGACGTTGCTTCCAATTTTGTGGGACTTTTACCACAAAATCCATGCCGCCAAATAAAACCAATAGGGTTTATATGCATGGATGGGCCGACTCGCAGCAGTTTTCCTTAGCAGATCACCAGTACTCCTGTGGTGTCGGTATCAACTCTGCGTGGAAGCATCGTGCAGCCCATCTATTTCTCCAAGCCCCGATGGGCGGGGGCGGAAGGGTAAATCTGAAGGGTTTACTTCCCAGTAACTGTATCCAATTGAAATCCAAAATTCCATGCCCGGTATCCCATGCTTTAGAAACATTTTTCTAAAATTATTTTAGCCTTTCTGACTTTCTTTGGAAACTGACAATATAACTGCCATTTCCAACTGCACTCCATGTGATACTCATCTTGTCAAGAAGTAACTGGAGTTTCCAACAGCTTCAGATATACGGTCAGAACAACAACAACATAGTAGCGTAAGCCAATGCGTAGACGGCTTATGCAGTATTCGCTGAAATGAACATGCCATCAAAACCGAAAGTAAACTAAAAAGATGGCCGGGAAAACCGGAACACTTGAATCCATCTGATCTGGATCTACATGTTAACAAAGGTAGAGAATGTTGTGTTTGGCAGGAAAGGTGTTAAAATACTATTTCAGGCTATCCTTAGAGGCATGGAAAAGCTTGGTCAGTATGAGGCCTGACACCTGTTTGTACACTGCTAACATCCATTAATTAAGGGAATTAATTGCTTTATCTTATGTATAATTCTAAGTAAATAAAGAATTGGAGCATTTTCCTTTTATATTAACCCAAATTAAATGTTTTTCAATCCTGTTGCGATTTTGGTAGGTTGGAAGAAATTGTTGAACCAAGTTTACAAAAGTTACCAAACAACCTCTGGATTTGATCAGTACATTTACTGACCCAATTATTCAGAATACTGAAAAGGTTTGCATTTTGATAAGTAAATACTGATAGGGGCTAAAAAGTTATCTGGAGCTATGGACAAATAAAAGTGAATGACTATTACATGTGGGTGGGGTAACATAAATGATTTTTTTGGTCATATCCTTCAAAAAGACTGTCAAACATGCCCGCAAAGTTTGAGATGATGAGCTGTGTTGCTAATAATAATGCTCAATATGCCTGAATATGTGCATATTGTTGTAAAGTAGGTGACTTACCTATCCGTCGACCAGGCAGTTTCCGAGCAAGGCGTGTACTTGACTGTTTGGTTTCAGGATAAGAAGTGATGATAGGATGGCCACAGCTGGAGGTCACGTGGTTGGAGAAGCGGGAAAAGCGCATGAAAATCTCGGAATGACGTCAGGGGGTTGAACTTGTTTGGTTGGGGCGGAGTCTTGTAGTTGAAGATAGAGAGACGATAGTCACGCTTGTACAACACTCCACCTCTTCCTTGAAAAACCTGGGCTTAAGTGAGTTAAACAGTCAGGCATGCTCGAAAGTTACGAAAGTTACAATGATAAGATGTATGATAACCCCCATGAGTACCAAGAGAAAAACCACTTCGTGAGACTAGAGAAAAAACCACTTATGTGATGAGACTAGAGAAAAAACCACTCTTGTGTGATTTGATTTACAAGATGGAATATGAACCTCCAGCAGTGGGAACAAATTAATGAAAAAATGACCTATCCTGATATCACAGATAGTTAAATTGATCACAGATTTACTTGTCACACATATCACAGATACATGTATATCACAGATATTTATCACAAATCAAATTTATCACAGATTGCTTTATGATTGCAAATGGAAGTTATGATTTAATTGGATGATACAATGGAATATGAAAATCTTAATGATTTTAACAATAAATAATTATGAGTATTTACACTGAAAATATTATGAAAAACTGTTTGAACAATAAATATTTATGATTATTTATACTGAAGATATGGTTATGAAAACAAATGATATTTACATATTTACTATGTTTACAATATTTACAAAATGTACACCATTATAACGGTGCATACATTTACCGGAAAGCACCAAAATACCGGAAAGCAAACCAAAATACCGGAAAGCACATATAAATACCAAAAAGCACTTATACATACTGGAAAACGTTAGAAAATTGTATTTAAATGCAATATATAACATATCAGGAACAATTATGGTTGCTCTCTGGACTTATAACTAGCGATTTTATTGCAATGTTAAGCATGCCCCACCCGAACAGGAATAAGAAAAAAAAAATATCACAATTTTTAATCTTATTATTATTTTTTTTGTCATGTATTTGTATAGACGTGTTTTCGTAATGATTTGCGCAGTCTGATCTGAAGTCAAATCAAGTGACAGAAATCATCCATTGCTACGGGTCTGATCAGACGCACAGGTAATTAAAGAGAAGAAATTGTCGTGCTCCCGATCATAAACCCTTGATTGTTGATTAACGAATGGATACCTGTTGAAGTTTCACCACATTTAGATAATTGGATCAATTGTTGGCACGTGCCTTATGTCATTTATCCCTTTAACATGCCAATCACAACAATTGTCGTCTGCTGTTTACTTTCAAAGTTGCAAACAGTGCGGTTCCAGATCAGATTGCTCCTTTAAGGATAATAGTGATTTTTGTGTGCAAAAGTATAAGTGAAGATGAAAATATATATGTTTAACATTGACCCAAATATGAGTGAAATAAGATCAAGCCAGTCATAAAAGAAAATTTTATCTTTCCCTTCTTCGTCCTAAAAAATCGTGTGGGTACTCGTTATAACCGTCTCATTGAGACTTTCTTACCAATAGACATTAAGATAACACACACGTGCGACAAAGTGCATTTTTCATATCTCCAAAATAGCTACTTTTCTTATGAAAACTCGGAATGAAATTTTTCCTATTAAAACGTCGTGGTGCTCGTTAGAACCGCCCCTTTGAGACGGTTATAACGAGTACCCAAAACCTTTGCATAAGAACGGAAATAAGTATAGTATTGTTTACCCAAATTTTCTCTATATAAGTGGGGTTTAGTGGGTGTTCATTACACGGACCTGATCACGTGATGCGACACATTAGGATAGGGAAACCTGAAAACACACGGCATCACGAAAACACGCCTTTATAATTTTGACCCCCTTGAACCCCTGTTTTATATAGAAAAACTTGGGTTTGCAGGGATAAACCTTATATTTCTTAATTTTGCTCTAAAATATAGGGTGTTCTAACGTGTACTTTCCAATATAATAAAGATGAATACTGCTTCTATAATGCATGTAGCATCACTTTAACATGCCATTTGCATTGCATTGTACCTATACATTGTTTTCAACGGGTCTCGGCGGCCTAGTGGTTAGGAGCGCTGACTCTTTCTCAATAGGTCGCTCATCGCTGTGGTTCGCGCCCCCGCTCAGTTCACTTGTGGCAAGAAACAAGTTCTGTTTGGCTCTTCTCTGATTTACACTCGCTTAATTGATGGTTCGCATCCCGCTCAAAAAACATGTGTGAAAGACAAGTTTTGCCTGATTTTCTCCTGGTTCTCCCATTTTTGCCAACCCAAACGATCGGCTCGATATATGTGAAAATCTTGAAATGGCTATATAGCCCCCACCACCCGCTAAACAGCTAAATCTTCATATGAATTTTTGAACAGACGTGTTATACACCGTATTTAGTCAGAGACACTACCCCCGCTCTAGCAACGGAAACACTGGTAAATTTTACATGGTCACTTGGTGATCTCCGAACAGACACCCTTTGTTGAACTAACGTCAAGACGACATTATTTAACCAATGTATTCGGAGCGGTCTGGTTCAAGTTCTTTAAACTGCACACAGCACTCTCAAACGGTTGCTGCAGTGTATGAAGATAGATAAAGATAGCAGCGGGTAATTCTTGAAACTTGCATGTCATTCTGACAATACCCTATGGGATTGGGGCTAAATATTTAAGTTTTTTAGGTAAAATTATCAATATAAATCTAATACATAAGCCTAAATTTCATTTTTAACATGTTCCTTCGCTGAAAAAAAAAAAAAAAAAACAAGTACAAAGTGCTTTTTGGTATTTATATGTGCTTTCCGGTATTTTGGTTTGCTTTCCGGTATTTTGGTGCTTTCCGGTAAATGTATGCACCCCCATTATAATACACATATGCCATTGCCTGCATAGAGTCAGATAATTTTGGGCACAGTGTAAATGTATATACAAAGGGAATGGCCGTTCACCTGCTCAAAGTGGGTCCTAAAGGCTCGACGATAAAAAGGAAATCTAGCTAAAAAAGGAAATAAGTAGAAAACTGAGCTGAAAAGCGTTAACACCCAGAAATCACTGATGATACATAGTTGATGATCCAACTCACATAGCTATTATTTTAACATGTGGGAATGCATGAATTTCTACACATAGATCAAAACAATCAATCTACATGCTTGAAAAGGATAGCTAGTGCACAGAAATACATACTACATAAACATTAACTTCAAGTGATTTCTGGGACAGTCAACCAAAAGACAGTAAATAAACAACGGAAACTAAAGATAATGGAAGAACAGCGGTCTGCTGTCCAAATAAAAATAACTCATTTGAACAGAGCATACTCACTTTTCAGCTGTAACTGTAAAACAAGAAAAAGATGTGATTATAATGTGGGAGCACATTACAATGTGGCAACCTTCGCGTTTAAACTGATTTCAATACAACGCGTAGAAAAATGACCAGATATATGCTCCAGCGATAGCAACTCACAGGCTCTCTACCACTGAAGCAGTGGCGCTAGAAAAATTGTCACATGCTTCAATGATAGCAACTCACAGGCTCTCTACCACTGAAACATGATAGTCGCGCAAGAATAAGCTTTCGCATGCTTCAATGATAGCAACTCACAGGCTCTCTACCACTGAAACATGACAGTGCTAACAATTTGAGATTAAAGAATGCAGTATATCTCGACAACACTAATTGCCTTCATCCAATAAGAGGTGTCATCACCAGGGTAAGTTGTACAACCTGACAACATTTTTGTTACACGCTCTCACCAGCTCCATGGTTTCCAATCCCATGATACGAGCAGCCCCTTCCCCAATGGAATAAGCAATCCATGGGTTATCAGCCAAATAAGGGGAGTCCGTCTCTAAAAGTAGACGGTCAAGCCTTTCCACAGACTCTAAACAAGCTACAGTTTTTCTGTCTGTCAATGATTTAGCAGAAAGACTAAAGAAGCAATTTGGGAGAGAAGAGCTCCATTGGGTGTATTCTTCTTTTCCTCCCGTGACAATGGCGATGAATATACGCCTCATTCAGACCCAATTCAAGGAGTAAGTCGAGTACTTCCTTGGCAGCTTTTCCAGAGTCATCGTTCTCTCTTATATGAAGAACAATTACCTTGCCGAGAGTTTTTGCCCATTGCAACACAAGACGTAGAAACTGGCGTTGGGTGCTAATCTTTATCTGTCGACATCGATTTTTGTCATGAGAATGACGGCATCGGCATGTCGCAGTCAGATCTAACCCAATTTCACCAATCCCTACAGCTTGTGGGTACTCCTCGAATTTAGACTTTAGTTTTTGGAATTCTGAGGTGGCTCCTCCCTTAACAAGCACATGAGGATGAATACCCAGAGTGAATCTCAACCTGGGCTCATCCTTCATCTGCCTGTCAATTTTGGACCACCCCCCAGGAAAAACATAATTAGTGATACCAAATATTAAGTTTTGAGATGGTACCGCCGAGCGCTCCAGATCCGACAGTGTAGTGATAGGTCGACAAGTGAACCGATCCAGATGGAAATGGGAATCACAGATTCCCACTTTCATTCGTGGAAAGCCACTTGGCGGACTGGAACCATCCAATCGGACATACTGGGCAACCGATTTGAAAGCTAACCGTGCAGATTGACTAAATAAAGACAAAAGGCGTGTCATTATTGTGTAGTTCGACAACACAATCAACCTCACGGGGGGTATTTGTTTATAACCATCAGTTGTCAAAGGTTCCAGTCCGGATCTCTTGTCGAATTCCCTGAAGAAGAAACATTCATCCTCAGAGAACCTGAAAGTTGTGGGAAAAAGCCCCCTTGCTTCCACGAACCCCAACAGGTCGTCAGGAGACCCAAGACCCAGCTCCACCATCACAAAACGGAATAATCCGCCCATGAGGAGGAACCAGGCCCCAAATAGGGAATCTCCTACAACCCGCTGGTGCCGCGCATGAAACGACTCTAGATCTCTCCCACAACCCTCAGACACCTGGCAATCTACACAGGCAGTGGAAGGGTCCATATACCATGGCATATGGGCCCTTAGAGCATGCCTACGCAACTTATGCATCACTATGCCACAGGTTTCACAAGCCGCTCTTGCGTTTAGCCTTGGCATCCTAAAATACAAATTCCAAAATGGGTTAATATCAGCTAGTGATTATATGATGATGATCTGATTTTAATGGATTTTGTATATATCATTATTTTTTTTTATATATTTCAATTTATGTAGCGATGATAGAACGATGAAACTATATACATATTGTACGATGTAGGATGAATTTTTGGCGCTTTTTTATTAGGTTTACAATTTTATATACTTTTTTTTCTTATTTTTTACAACAATGCCAACAACATGAAATAAACAATAAATACAATTAACCCATTTTGACTTTACATATTTGTTAAAATTCACTGAGCTGACCATTAATTAAGGTGGACAATAACTGGAGTACCCGAGGAAAAACCACTAAAATGCAATTGCTCAAGTCAGGTAAGCAATAACTGGAGTACCCGAGGAGAACCAACGACTTGACATCGTAGAGGTCAGCAGCTCACATGTATCACCATAGGCATGCTCTTAATTAAAAATTTAAGACACATATGTGTCAAAGGAAAATGTGCCAATGGGATGAGCAACCCTGCCCAATTACTCACACCATTGCCACCAATATACATTGTATGTTACATCCACCACCACCACACCCTGAGGTCCCCAGAATGTGATGATAGTGGTACACTGTTAAAAATCATGGTAAAGGTACCATGGACATATACCGGCCATTAAAAATCTTAGACATACTGGGAGGCAGAGATGCCCATCACTGCCTCCCCCTATGCCCGTATAAACAATAAAAATGCTGGTTCAGCATATGCGGACATAGTAGCCAATCAACATACAAGCTCTATCAGCCATCCACATCCGCATACACTGAACATGCTACTTCAGTTGATTCTCCCGACCCAGACACACAGATGAAAGTGTCTGCCAAAATCGAGAGAACCAATGAATATAGATCATTTTCTGGCACACACAGCCATAGTGACCAGTCAGCCACTGGCCCACCAGTCAACCACACCTGCGTGCGCCTGAACAAGAATATATAGGTTCACAAATCTGCACACGCCAAACTACATACAAGCACTTTTGGCATATACTGATGTGCAAACCTAATGCATTCAGGATGTCCTGAACACAATTCTGGGCATCTACATGTAATTAAGGTTTTGTTTGTTTGGTTTGAGGTTTAACGTCCCCGTCAACACTGTAAAGGTCATTTTGGAGACGTTGCTTCCAATTTTATGGTACTTTTACCCGACATTGAGATGAAATGACATCTCAAGCCCTGTCGCCCAATGAAACCAATAGGGTTTATTAGCATGGACGGTCCGCCTCGCACTAAGGTTCCTGGACAGGCTTAGATCCTCTAAGCGGTTTACCAGTACTACCGTGCAGGCCGGATTCAGCTCTGCGTGGAAGCATCATGCAGCCCATTTATTTCTTCAAGCCCCTATGGGCAGGGGCCGACTAATTGAGGTATCTAGCCGGCATCAAAAATCTCATGAGACCACTGTCTCCATGCCCCAGTCCTGTCAAATTCCACAATGAAATTTGACCAGGGTATTGCATTGAAGTCCCTCGATAAGGACCTCAATTCTGGTGGCAATGGAGACACAGAAGAACTCTCATCATCATCATTGACAACAGCAACATCATCATCAGCCGTTGCACGCCCATCATCATCAACAACAACAGCGATATCATTATCAATAATGACATCAAGATCATCATTATTGCCACGAAAAGCAGCAAGATCATCAATGACAATATCATCACCAGCATTATCACCATCATCATTGACAACATGATCAGCTTCGGACTGCTTTTCACCATCACAATCACCATCATCGGCTTCAACTTGTTTTTTATCATAATCATGATCATCGGCTTCAGCTTGTTTATTATAATCATCATCATTGACAACATGATCAGTGTCGGCAGTGTGCCCCCCTGTGTTAATGAGAAGATTAACATCCTCTACAGGGTTGCTGTGATTCAACTGAAATTCAGTTGTTTGAGCAGCTGAGCCCACCTTGGACACCAAGATGGACCCCTCTGCTCGACATCTGATCTGTGTCGTTATCATGGAGCTCAGTGAATGTTTTATTCATTTTGAGCTCCATTTCAGGCTGTGGCTCCGGGGATGCCGTATTTTGCCATGGAAGCATTTGCTCTTTCAGTTTTTCAAAATGAGACTTCATGGTCCTCTCAAATTGATCAAATTTAGAGTTAAGAAACTCTGTCATGGCATCCATGTGTGTAGATGTGACCTGAATGGGCCTGGGTTTGATCCTCATGAACTCAAGTTCATCTGTTCGGGGACCCATCTTTTCAACACCGGCCAGACCCCTCTGTGCTGTTGGACTAACATTGAACATAATAAATTTTCCGGGGAGGATGACAAAGTGCCTGTTAATTAACAAGCAACGATGTATTTACATCTGCCATTCCACCCCGAATTAACAAAATACACACAAAAATATATTTACCCGTAAAAAATGACAAATTTGCTTTCCGGAAATGAAAAAAACAGCTGCGGTTGCGGAAAACAGTCCGAACCGGCAGCAGAAGCTCCGGCAGCTGCCGGAATGCGCCGCAACGAACTCCGGTAGTTTTCGGAATCAATATGGTCCAAAAACTAAATGCGACATTCAAACAGGTACTCAGTAATATTAAATGTTAAATTAGACTTCCGAAAAAAAAATGAAAAAAGAAAACGGTCAAATTACTTACCGCGTCTTCCAATTGTTGCTCGCAGCGCCAATTGTTGTAAAGTAGGTGACTTACCTATCCGTCGACCAGGCAGTTTCCGAGCAAGGCGTCGTACTTGACTGTTTGGTTTCAGGATAAGAAGTGATGATAGGATGGCCACAGCTGGAGGTCACGTGGTTGGAGAAGCGGGAAAAGCGCATGAAAATCTCGGAATGACGTCAGGGGGTTGAACTTGTTTGGTTGGGGCGGAGTCTTGTAGTTGAAGATAGAGAGACGATAGTCACGCTTGTACAACAATATGCTATATGAAATGAACAATGCCACCAACAGTCTAACGAAAAGGCCACAAAAATGTGGAGTGTGGTAGCTTGGTGGGAAGTATATAGCATATATATGCAGGCATATTTAGCATTAATATCAGTTTGACGCCCTAGTGAAGTGTACATGGAAGACTGATGTAACAGTTTCAACAAAAGACATGTGTTCTCTCTGATGAACTATTTATTAATCATTGGATCAAGGTCATAAAACCGGTGTTAATGTAAACATGGTAAAATCAAAAGGCTAAGACTTTTAAAAGGGGGTCAGTATAAAACGCAGCACTTTAGTGCAGCTATATTAAAAATATAGGAAAATGCAGCCAATAAGGAAATCATAGGTAATGCAGCTATTATAGAAAACAGTATAAAATGCAGCCGCATATGCAGCCAATATATAATATATAGTGTAGTATTCACTTTTCGCTTTTCAGTTAAAAATTATCTTATATTTTCATACATCTGCTCAAAACATAGATTGTGAGAACTGCCTCGGCGAGGCTGTTCTAACCAGTACCCACAATCTGTGTTTTACCCACAATCTATATTTTTGAGCAGAAATATGAAGACTAATGTACACACCTGAAAACCATTTTTTAGCTACGGTATATAAATGTTGGATTTAATGGGATCAAAATTAAATAGGCATGTTCTTGTTATGTCTTGATGAACCTGGGACTCATCTTTGTGTTTGAATAAAGATCGCGGATTAAACTGATGCCTAAGCCCCAGTTTATATAGAGAAAACGGGGGTTTAGTGGAGGGATACATTATTTTTCTTATATCTGCTCTTAGACATAGGTTGTGAGTCCTCAATGAGGCGGTTCTAACGAGCACCACAACATTTGTTTGCAGTATAAAGAAGAAGAAAAAGCACTATGTCGCAAGGGTGTGTTATCGTAATGTAATGTTTGTTTGTTTATGTTTGTTTAATTTGAGGTTTAACATCCCCATCAACACTGTAAAGGTCATATTGGAGACGTTGCTTCCAATTTTGTGGGACTTTTATCTGACATTGAGATGAAATATGACGTCCCAAGCCCTGCCGCCCAATGAAACCAATAGGTTTTATAAGCACTGCTTTGCCTGGACAGGCTTAGATCCTCTAAGTGGTTTACCAGAACTCCGGTTTCATCTCTGCGTGGAAACATCATGCAGCCGATCTATTTCTTCAAGCCCTGTTGGGCGGGGTCGAGCGTAAGGGTATATAACGTCAAACAAGAATGCTCTCAAACTGGATATATCTTGGCAATAAGAATAAGACATAGAAAAGAACAAAATAAAGAGAACACATTAACTTCATTTTTAGCTTGTAAATATAAAAATGTATAATATGAGAAAACATATGGAAAAAAACCTAACAGTTACATTTGAGCAATCACACAAATTTATATCCTCTAAGCGGGTTGCCAGTACTCGTTTGCGGCCGGTTTCAGCTCTGCGTGGATGCATCATGCAGCCCCATCTATTTCTTCAAGCCCCAATTATATAAATCCATGTACCAGAAACGGGCCTCCGTGGCCTAGTGGATAAGAGCGCTGACTCTTAGTCATTAGGTCTCTCACCGCCGTAGGTTCGAGCCTCGCTCGGGCCACGTGTGAGACGCCAAGTTCTGCAACGGAAGGTCAGGTGGTTTTTCTCCGGGTACTCCGGTTTTCGCCCACCTCTGATTAACGATCGGCTCGATATGAGTGAAATAATCTTGAAAGGGCCGTAAAACCCAAAACCAAAAAACCATGTACCAGAAACCCCAAAATGGGTATTTGGCAAACAGTGTAAGCCCAGATCAGATGCCGCAGAACATGGCCTCTGATCAGGGCCTACAGTTTGCAAAAAGGAAAGGCCCATCACATGAACAAGTCTGTGAAATACAGACCCCACTAAACCCCACTTTATATAGAGAAAACTGGGGTTTTTGGGGTATACATTATTTGCCTTATTTCTGCTCCAAGACATAGGTTGTGGGTATGCGTTAGAACCTCAATGAGGCAGTTCGAACGAGCACACAAAACCTCTGTTTGGAGTATAAATAAGAAAATTATCACAAATTTTCATCAGAAAAATTACCTTTTTGAGGTTTTGAAATGTACTCTTGCTATATATAAGAAGTAAGATTCCATTTGGTACCAGAATGGTTAAAGTTGAAAATACAATATATACAAATATACATGTATAATTTGGGTTAATTTGTATCTCTCAATGCATTGGTCAGTTATAAATTTATACTGGATTCTTCACCATTCCAAAACCTCTTGGTTATGAGCAGTATATTGGTCACACACATCCCTAAAGGTGTGAAAAACAGAAGTTTACCTGTACTAATCTGTGTTATGTTTTAAGAAGATCACTACTGTTCACACACATCCCTAAAGGTGTGAAAAAGGTTCCGGGTCGTTTCGCCCGTGGGTCGTTTCGCCGGGTCGTTTCGCCCTGAGTCGTTTCGCCCTGATTTTGGGGGTGGGTCGTTTCGCCCTTACCTGGTGGGTCGGTTCGCCCGTGAGTCGTTTCGCCCGTGGGTCGTTTCGCCGCAATTCTGTTTTAAGGGAGTTACAAACAGAATGGATGAGTAAATGGGCAGATGGATGAATAAATAAATGAATAAATAGGTGAATGGAGTTGTGCGTTGGTAGATGGACGGACGTACGGATGAACGGACGGCATTTTGAATATACGGATATAGATAAGTTAATGAATAAATGAATGGAGAGTATTGTTAGATGGACAATCGGAAATGAATGAATGAATGAAGTGATGCATATGTAGATGGACGGACGGACGAACGGATCTAAACTGTTCATGGTGACACGTCAAATGACACCTACGGATGGGTGATGTATGGACGGGCTCGTTTCTGAGTTCGGATAGAGAGATAAAAAGTGAAAAAAAAAAACATTATAAACTGTGTATGTGATCTTCACAAATCCAAACAACAGTGTCAAAATGTGTTAAGTATGAGATATATGGGTACTCGTTAGAATCGCTTTGCCGAGGCGGTTCTAACGACCACCCACATTCCATGCGAGGAGCAGAAATAGCAGACTATGGGTACAACCCACAAAACATACAACGAACATGCAACACATTGTTTTTCATATTTCCGCCCCAAAATACACAGACCGTTGGTGATCGTTAGAACCGCTTCGCCGAGGCGTTTTTAACGATCACCCGAGCAGAAATAGTGAAAAATATAACAATCTTTGATCAGAACAATTTTGATTTTTTATTTGTTGGTACAATTTTCCAGTATTTGAATAAGCATGTTTTCGTAATGCAAACTATTAAACAGACCAGTACGATAACACAGCCATGCGACATAGTGCATGTTTTCACATCTCTAAAATGACTATTTTATTATGAAAATCTGTGGTATTTTTTCTTATCTATATTGCAAACATAGGTTGAGACGGTTCTAACGAGTACCCACAACCTTTGTCTTGTAGCAGAAATAATAAAAATAATGTCTACCCCAGTACACCCCAGTTTTCTTCATATAAAGTTAAGGAGCGTGATAGCTCAGTGGTTAGTGCACTTGCCTCTGATGCTAGAGGTCCCGGGTTCGATCCCCGGCAGCGGCGATAAAATTTCGGTGTCCGAACACGTTCCATTGGCATCATTTGCAGGGATGAATGTCAAAAAGTGTACCGTCCTTCGGATCAGGACGTTAATTGGAGGCTCCCTGTGCAGGGAGAACCATCCCCTGTGCAGGTTAAAGATCCCTACCGTAATTACATGATTACTGTGTAGGCTTTCATCCTGCAAAACCTGGAGTGTATGTAATATACACCTGCGGTAATGGTCAAATGTGGCCGACGCAGTATCAGAAGATAGATAGATAGATAGATAGACAGATAGATAGATAGATAGATAGATAGATAGTTAGATAGGTTTAGGGGTAGCTCAGTTGCTCAAACCTGACGTAGAAGCCGTCAGTAGGTCGTCCAGCTGCACCACACGAGGGCAAAACCATGTTTTCCGGAACTCCCAATACCCCCATCAATCCCTTTACATACCAAAAGAAACATAACCTCAATCAATAGGGCTTGAAAAAAATAAGGGCGAAACGACCCACCAAATCAGGGCGAAACGACAGACGGGCGAAACGACCCAGGGCGAAACAACCCAGGGCGAAACGACCCTCGGGCGAAACGACTCATGGGCGAAACGACTCACGGGCGAAACGACCCGAGACCGTGAAAAACAGAAGTTTACCTGTAGTAATCTGTGTGATGTTTTAACAAGATCACTGAATAGAGACTTTTAATAATTTGGTAATGTGCAGCTCTATTTTTTTCAGATATTTAAGAAGATAATTTTGGAAAAAAATGAATATGATATAAAGCAGCATTACGTCCATACTGTAATCATTAATGTGATTTTTATTGCCTATAATTAATAATGAAAATAGAAATGCAAGATAACATGAGAATCAGGAAAGTTAAAGACAAGAGAGAATTACTAAATACCTTCTAATAAGAATAAAAAAATGCACAATACACAGAGACTAAGAATTTAAATCTATCTTGCCAACAATATTTTATTCACCAATTCCATTATTAGGACCACCCCGCTAATAAGACCACTTTTTAGAAGTCAAGAAAGTGGTCTTAATAGCAGAATTATTAGGACCACCGCGCTAATAAGACCACTTTTTAGAAGTCTTGAAAGTGGTCTTAATAGCGGAGTTTCCCTGTATTTCGGATGAAAATTTCTGATATTTTTTCATTTATCTGCTCAAAACATAGATTGTGGGAACTCGTTAGAATCGCCTCGGCAAGTTTGTTTTAACGAGTACCCACAATCTATGTTTTTTTATCTGAAATAAGAAAAATAATGAATACCTCTGTAAACCCTGAAAGTCAATGCGCGGAAACACTAAGATGTACTTTTGCATGCCTTGCACAGGAATTGAACATTTGACATAGATATATCAAATGGTGATTTTACACAGAATTTGTGAAACCAATTTTCGCATCTTTCACACTGAACCATATCATCAAAACAGTCTGGTAAATTGCATATACAATAATTCTGAATTTTGATTATTTTGTCTTTCTTCTTCCTTTGCCGACTTAACGTTTTAGATGTAAGCGGAAATTCTGACATTTTGTTATTTTCAAAGCATTGTAAAAGATGGGCCCTTAGTTTATTTGAATCAAATATCAGCTCAAAGCATAATTTCTATCTAAAACAAAATGAAGTTACAAATGCTATGGCATACAGCCAACAGTCAACGATATTATTTTGCTTCATTACTTCAGGATTTTTTACTGAAATTTCATTTTTCCCCGACCATAAATTTGAGAAAGCTGAATTTTTAAACCATCTGGTATTATATGTTCATCCCTTCGTTCCGACCCTAAACTATCTAGTAAATAAATATTGCTGCTTTGATAAATGTGGCTACCCAATGATCATTATGTGTATGGTGAACTTGACAGGCTGGTGAAACCACTGGGTCTATTTACTTAACTCAAATTATACATGTATATTTGTATATATTGTATTTACAACTTTAACCCTTCTGGTACCAAATGGAATCTTACTTCTTATATATAGCAAGAGTACATTTCAAAATTCAGGGGTGTCAGATTGTGTTGTCTTCAAAATTTATTAGAAAAATGCATTACGAGAAAACATCCGTGTGATATAGTGCATTTTTCAAACCTCAAAAAAGATAATTTTTCTGATGAAAATTTGTGATAATTTTCTTATTTTGTTCCAAACATAGGTTTTGTGTGCTCGTTAGAACCGCCTCATTAGGCCCTGATCAGAGACCATGTTCTGCGGCATCTGATTGGGGCTTGAAGAAATAGATGGGGCTGCATGATGCATCCACGCAGAGCTTTATTTTGTTCTTTTCTATGTCTTATTCTTATTGCCAAGATACGTCCAGTTTGAGAGCATTCTTGTTTGATGTTATATACCCTTACGCTCGACCCCCGCCCAACAGGGCTTGAAGAAATAGATCGGCTGCATGATGTTTCCACGCAGAGATGAAACCGGTGTACTGGTAAACCACTTAGAGGATCTAAACCTGTCCAGGCAAAGCAGTGCTTATAAACCCTATTGGTTTCATTGGGCGGCAGGGCTTGGAATGTCATATTTCAACTCAATGTCTGATAAAAGTCCCACTAAATTGGAAGCAACGTCTCCAAAATGACCTATTCAGTATTGATGGGGACGTTAAACCGCAAATTAAACAAACAAACATACCATTACGATAACACACCCTTGCGACATAGTGCTTTTCTTCTTCTTTATACTGCAAACAAAGGTTGTGGTGCTCGTTAGAACCGCCTCATTGAGGCAGTTCTATTGAGGACTCACAACCTATGTCTAAGAGCAGATATAAGAAAAATAATGTATCCCTCCACTAAACCCCGTTTTCTCTACATAAACTGGGGCTTAGGCATCAGTTCAATCCGCGATCTTTATTCAAACAACACAAAGATGGAGAGTCCCAGGTTCATCAAGACCTAACAAGAACACGCCTATTTAATTTTGATCCCATTAAACCCAACATTTATATAGCTAAAAATGTTTTTCAGGTGTGTACATTAGTCTTCATATTTCTGCTCAAAAACATAGATTGTGGGTAAAACAAAGATTGTGGGTACTGGTTAGAACAGCCTCGCCGAGGCGGTTCTCACAATCTTTGTTTTGAGCAGATGTATGAAAATATAAGATAATTTTTAACTGAAAAGCGAAAAGTGAATACTACACTATATATTTTATATTGGCTGCATATGCAGCTGCATTTTATACTGTTTTCTATAATAGCTGCATTACCTATGATTTCCTTATTGGCTGCATTTTCCTATATTTTTAATATAGCTGCACTAAAGTGCTGCGTTTTATACTGACCCTTTAAAAGGTTAGTGAACGAGTACATCAAGATGTGCATATCTAAACATCCTACCAATTTTAAAAGAAGCTTAATCTTAACGCATTTAAATTAATTAGAATGTCGAAACTTATAAAATTTACTGATTAAGCATACTTGATATATCTAAAACTGATCCATAGATAAAGTGCTTTACTCAATTTAACTGTCTGTTTTTAACTGAAATGAGATTATTCAGAGTCATATAAAAACTACAGTATTCTATAGTGATTATATGCTTAAATGTGATTATATGAATAAGAAAATAAACTAAAACTACAGTAAAATCAAGCTAAGCAGTCTCTATCTGAGTCCTTTTCAAACACTGACAGTCTGTGAATGTAAACTTTGACTAGAATACTGATCGATACGCGATACTTATGACTAGAAAGTACTTTTCATTTTGGATTTAAAACACTATTTGTTTAACACATAGTCATCAAGTTTTTTCGGCGGGTGTCTCTCTCTGCCGGATCGCCTAACAGGTAAGTTCTGATTTGGTAATGGACTGGATTTAGGAGGTTCATGGTACTGTTTCACTGGGGTTTCCTGAGTCCTTGCACGAGTCCCTGCACTTGGTGAATCGGGTAACAAGTCATGGTCAATACGGGGTTCAACCATAACTGTAGGCGGTTCCTTGGACTTGTTCAGATAAACACGGTTGCGTCTGTAGATGGTTCCATCGTCCGTTTCTATTTCATATGATTGTTGATCAAGTCTCTGACTGACCTGACCTTTCTTCCATTCCTTTTGACCGAGTTTAAAAGGTTTCATTCTTATAACGTCGCCTTTCTGCAGTGGTTTTAAGTCATGTGCCAATTTATTGTAGTATTTTGCTTGCCGTTTCTGATTATTTTTTAGTTTCTCAGTGTCTGATTTTGATTGGTTGTTGGGTTGGAGAAGTGAATTGGCAGTTGGTATGATAGTTTTTGTACGTCTTCCAAATAACCTTTGGGCAGGACTGCTGTCTGTGCCCTGTGATGGAGTATTTCTAATGTTTAGTAGGCCTAGGTATTGATCTTCTCCGGATTTCATACACTTTCTAAGCATGCGTTTTGCAGACTTAACCGATGATTCAACTTTCCCATTTGACTGATGGTGATGTGCAGATGATGGATAATGTTCGAATCCCCACTTTTCGCGAAATTGACCAAATTCATCACTTAAGAACACGCTCCCTGAATCTGATACAACTGAGTCTGGAATTCCATATCGGGCGAAATGTGCCTTAAGCTTGTGTATAACTGTTTTTGATGTTGTGTTTTGAAGGTAGTCTATTTCCCAAAAATTCGATCTGTAGTCACTGGTTATCAGATAGTCTTTCTGCTTGTAAGTCATAATATCTACACCTATTTTCTGCCATGGTCTTTCTGGCACTTCATGGCTCATTAATGTTTCTTTCGGCTGTGATGTTTCATAGTCGCGACAGGCTTCACATGTTTCAATCCATGATTTTATTTCAGCACTCATTCCTGGCCAGTATATTGTTTCACGTGCACGTCTCAGGCAACTTTCTCTACCTGTGTGTCCGACATGTAAGTCATTTTTCATTTGATATCTTAATCCATGTGGAATAACTAAACGTTCACCACGAAATATCAGTCCGTCTGATACAGCTAGTTCATCCCTATAGTGAAAGTATGGAACATTTGAAAGTATGGAACCTCTGAAACATTTGACTAGTCCCTTGGACTGTCAGGTTTTCTGTGGGTGCTCCTCCCAATAGTACACAATGTACTGGCTATCTTTTCATTCTGATACATTTCTGTATGTTACATGCTACCATGTAAAATTCTGGATATATCTGTTTATACACTGTGCACTGTGATATGTTCAGGGCATGTACTAAACGACACTGTAGATTTATACATTCAGTCATTGTATGTCAAGGTTCAGTTTTTTGAACCCCTCCACTGCATACTTGTTCTGTCAACAATTCTGAGGAGCTCCTTCTCAGAATTTGATATGAGAGCGGGAATGGAGTATGACACCTGGAATATTTGTTTAAACGATGCTCTAATATCCAGGCTTGTCCTCATTGGCTACTCCATTCTGTCACCCCCTTTTGACTTCATATAAAACAATGTTCAGTATTAAACAAAAACAGCTGCTCTCTATCTTATTATTTGTACATAAACTGTCAGATCTGGAGAGCTCGGTGATTAGTATTAACTCTAAATTTGAACTTCTGGTAGTTCTGGTAATTCCGTTTTATTCTCTGGTCAACCATTTTGGATTACATACTTTAACTGCTGTAAAGACTCATCCTTTTCAGTTTCAAGTTTGATTTGGTTGATCTTAGTTTCACTCATTGGCAAGAATTTTACTGCATTTACAACTTCAAATTCAGCCTGCGGATTGTGTTTGGTTTTAGGTAGATAGGCGCGACTAAATGTGTCCGACAAGAACATTTTCTTTCCTTCAAGCCACTTAACGTCAATGTCATAAGCTAGCGCGCGTAATAACATTCCTTGAAGATGTCTTGGTGCCCTGTTTAGATCTTTCCATGTGATGGATTCCAAAGGGCGATGGTCTGAAAACACTGTAACTTTGCGACCATACGTGAACTGATGCCATTTCTCAAGTGACCATACTATTGCTAACATTTCACGCTCTATGGGCGCGTATCGCGTTTCAGCATCGTGAAGTGCTCTACTGGCATACGCGACAGGTTTTCCATTTTGTAAAAGGGTAGCACCTAACCCATACATACTCGAGTCACATTGGATTGTCACTTCTTTATTATTGTCAAAGAATGCGAGAACTGGTGCTTGTGTCAATAGTCTCTTTAATTCAGAAAACGCGAAGTCCTGGGTTGGACCCCAATTCCACTCAACATTTTTGTGGCTGAGTTGTGAGATAGGGTACATTATTTCAGTTAGTTTTGGTATGAATCGTGATAAGTAGTTCACTGTACCCCTAAACCTTTCGACTGCTTCTCTGTCCTGAGGTTTGTCCATTTTTAACACAGCTTCTATTTTATCTGGGTCAATTTTCAGTCCTTCAGAGCTGATTATGTTAGGCCAAAATAAAAAATACCTGTGTTTCCGGTAACCCGACCGACCCTTATATTTTACCGCCGACCCTAATCTTTTTTTCCCGGTTTCCGCGGCCGCAAAAATCATTTTGGGCACTTTCGGTTCATTTCGGTAATTTCGGCTAACTTCGCAGCGTGGCTGGCCGTAAGGATGGCAACAGAATGTAACGGACTAACATAGCCAACGGCTACCGCTGAACGACTACTATCTGCGATCTAATTACTTTCCTTTGAAGTCTATTGTGACAATAAGAATTATCCGAAACTTATTTTCACACCTGCTGCGGCAGTTAGACATATGTACGATGTTGTTAGTCGACGCTTCGATAATCATAAATAACGCAGGCTGATGTGCAGGCTGACCCGTGTCTTTACTGGTCGCACATTATTTCTAGCGTTCGTCGTATTTCCCGCCATCATTTAAGCATGTGCTGCTGTTGCAGTCAGAGCAAATTTTCCCGCGGTTTTTGCATGCGACTTGAAGGAAAAACAAATCTGTGTGGCTGGTGAAACGCAGATCAGCTTGCGCAGTCTGATCAACCTTTGCTCTTTACACACACCTTCTATGGCCTCGAGCATTTCAAAAGACTAGCAAGCAAAGAATTTGGCCACATTGGCTAGATTCACAGGCTGATCTGATTCTTCGTTAGAGGAAAACTTTTTTAGCTGTGCGCCGGCTCATTTGCATGTAAATATATATATAAGAAAATTTTAACTTCTTGTATATGGAGCATCTTCTGTGTTCGCGTAAGCCAATGAGTGCTAGGGTCAGACTGTTCAACTCTTCTTTAGAAAATGCCTCCCGAGTTATGAACTGAATCCGCAGACTGATCAGTCTTTACTGTACAAAAGAATTCAATGATAAGGGTGCTGACAGCGAAGAAACTGATCAGGCTGCTGACATGGACAGCCTATTCATGAGAAAGAAACACTCCCCACCCCCCCCCCCCCCCCCCCAAAAAAAAAAGAAGACTAGAAATGCGTCCATAGGACACGGATGCCCCCGCCTAAAAATATCTCTATGTTTGTATTCATCCATAGAAAGTTCTTGTCCGTGTTTAAGTTTTGGACCCTTTTTTCACATTTGACCTCTAAGTATGACCTTGACCTTGGAGGTAAGGACCTTGGTTTTGTGTGATTGTCTCATGATGGCCAACATTTCTTCAAAGTAATTAAGTTATTGACTGCGTTTAAGTTTCGCACCCATTTTTTGACCTTTGACCTCTAAGTATGACCTTGACCTTGGAGGTACGGACCTGGGTTTTGCAGGTGACACATCGCCTCATGATGGTTAACATTTCTACAAAGTAATTTCAAAATCAATCCAGAAATAAGAAAGTTATTGACCGCGTTTAAGTTTTGGACCTTTTTTTTACCTTTGACCTCTAAGTATGACCTTGACCTTGGAAGTACGGACCTGGGTTTTGCAAGTGACAGGTCTCATGATGGTTAACATTTATGCCAAGTTATTTTAAAATCCATCAAGAAATAAAGAAGTTATTGACAGCGTTTAAGTTTCGGACGCACGGACAGACGGACAGGGGCAACGCTATATGCCCTTTCCACCATTCTTCGAATGGCGGGGGCATAATAAAATTAATTACATGTAGATTTTAAGCACCACCGCATTTTTATGCTGAAATTAGCCCATGGGCTGTTGTTTTGGTAAAAAGAAAATCTTGGTACTGGCTATCATAAGCCGACACTTTTGATCTTTGCAAGCTCATGTTTATCATGCGTTTCAAAGGACATCTGCTAACAACCATATTACGCACTTAAAAGTTGGACAGAAATAACAAACTTGATAGGTACATCAATCTTTGATTACATAAACATGTTAGTATGCCTGGGAAAATATGGCGTGATATTTCACTAGCATTTTTATACCCAGACCAAAAAGTAGGATATAGCAGTCAGCCTGGCGTCTGTCTGTCCATCCGTCCGTCCGCAGTCACAACCTCATCCTTGTGACATGTGACATGCCTCGCCATAACTCCTATACCCTTTGAAATATATTGATGGTACTTGATATAGTTGTACATGAGGTCAAGAAGACATGTCATGAGCAAGAACCATAACTCTGGGTGCACAGGTATTTTGGTTATCTCCCCTACAATATTTACCTTGTGATTGCCAAAACTCCCAAACCCATTGAGATATATTGATTTAACTTGGCACAGTTGTACTCAAGGTTACTAAGGTCTGTTATGTGCAAGAACCACAACTGTAGGTGTCATGGTATTTCAGTTAACCCCCCTGACAATATAATCTTGTGATTGCATTAACTGCAATACTCTTATAGTTTGAGATATATTGATGGGACTTGATAAGATACAACTTGTGTACTGGCCCCCACCCATCGGGGCTTGAAGAAATATATAGTCTGCATGATGCTTCTACGCAGAGCAGAAACCAACTGCTCATGAATACTGGTAAACCGCTTAAGAGGATCTAAGCCTGCCCAGGCAAAGCGGTGCGAGTCAGACCGTCCATACTTATAAACCCTATTGGCTTCATTGGGTGACAGGCCTTGAAATGTCATTTCATGTCAATGTCAGGTAAAGTCCCACAAAATTGGAAGCAACGTCTTTAAAATGACCTATACAGTGTTGACTTGGACGTTAAACCTCAAATCAAACAACAAACAACTTTTATACCCATACCCTTTCTATGCGCAACATTTGGGTGCAATTTCAACTAGAACCAAAAAAAGGGGACGACCTTGAGCACTTTTGACCAGGCAGAAGAAGGGAATGTTAGAAGGCAAAAATCTATGATTCGGACTGAACTATTTCTTGACTGCTGAGCTTAGAGGAACTGTGAACAATATAAACCCTGAACAAAATGCTCTTTCTAGATCAGTCTAATCTATCCATCTATCTATCTTCTTATACTGAGTCGGTCATATTTGGCCATTACCTCTGTTGGGTGGGTGGCTAAATTTACAATTTAGCACACAAAAAAAAATTCATCTCTGGATGAGTCATTAAAACTATTTACAATCCAAGCACAGAGGTATCCTAAAACGCATACCTCTGAGTCCCAATCTTATACTGTGCGGGCTTTGAACTCCTCTGCAGTCTTGGCATTCACCACAGAAGATGGAAGACTATTCCACTGAGGAATAGTTCTAGGGAAGAAAGAGTTTTTCAGGGCATCACTATAGGACTGGTACCTACGATACTGTGAGTTATTTGCTCTTGATGCCCTTGTCCGGGTTGACACTGTTGCAGGGGTCAAATATCTATCCTTGTTAATTGATACTGTACCAGAATGTATCTTGTAGAAGAAGGTTAAGGAGGACTGATCTCGACGGGTCTCCAGGGATGGCCACTCTAGTTCATCAAGCAAGTCACCGACGCTACTTCTATTTCGCCATCGTCTGCAGGTCCATCGAGCAGCTGTCCTCTGCACCTTCTCCACCTGCTGAATCTGAGTTTTAACACATGGATAACAAATGGGTGATGCATATTCAAGCTGAGGGCGAACCAATGTTTTATATGCAACATCCTTTGTCTGCCGAGGTGCAAAAGCCAAATTACGTCTAAGGAATCCTAAGGTCCTAGTTGCTTTAGATGTTATTTCAGAGATGTGTTGACCCCAATCGAGATCGTCAGTGATGGTGATACCAAGATATTTGGCGGAATGAACTTGCTCCAAAGTTTGCTGGTATAGTGTGTAATCATGCTTAATTTGCTTGTCCTGAAGGTGTCGTGACACCCTCATTGAATGGCATTTGGCTACATTGAACTTCATCTGCCAATCTGCTTCCCATTGTGCAAGTCGATCCAGGTCATCTTGTAAAATGCGACAGTCAGAAGAAGAATATATGTCCCTATACAGGACACAATCATCAGCAAACAAACGGACAGATGACCTGATGTTATCAGGGAGATCATTGATGAATATAAAAAAGAGGACCGGTCCAAGGACCGAACCTTGTGGGACACCAGATAGAACAGGGACTGGATCAGACGCTTGGCCGTCAAGTACAACTTGTTGAGAGCGCCCGGAGAGCCATGAGCTAATCCAATTATGTGTGTATCCTCTTATCCCATAGTAGTCCAATTTGTACAATAGCCTTCTGTGAGGTACCTTGTCAAAGGCCTTGGCGAAATCCATGATGATCAAGTCAGTCTGTTTGTGGCTAATCTAATCTTAGTGTATGACAAAAATCTTAGTGTATGAAAAAAAAAAAAAAAAAAAAAAGAAAAAAAAAAAAAGAAATGCCTACCTACCTACCCTATTTTTTCTTGCCATGTAATAGGAAACACAGGTATTTTTTTTTTGGCCTTACCATTGAACTTCAGTTCAGTTAATCCAAATCTGCATTTCGACTTGTTAAATCTTATCCCATGTTGTTCCGCACGAATTAGTAGTTTCTCCAGATGTTTGTCATGTTCTGCGTCATTGATGCCATGGACTATGACATCATCAGCATTACACTGTACACCTTCAAGACCATCCAAAGCCTGGTGCAGTCTCTTCTGGAAGATTTCACTACTTACATTCAAGCCAAATGGCATGCGGATCCAGCGATAGCGACCAAACGGGGTAGCCATTGAAGTTAAGTAACTGGACTCCTCATCTAACATACAGTGTAGATATCCTTGCTTTAAGTCTAAAATACTGAATATCTTTGAGTTTGACAGTTCTGGCAATACATCATCAAGAACTGGTAGTTTATAATGTTCCCTTTTTAACACTAAATTCAGTGATCTCGTGTCAATACAAATTCTTAGCTCATTTTTGTTCTTCTTTTCAGCAACAGCCATTTGATTAACCCAATCAGAGGGTCTGTCAACTTTAGACAGTACACCGGCTGATTCAAGTCTGTCAAGTTCCTTCTTAACATCAGATTTCATTGATTCTGGTATGTTTCTTGCAGGTTTGATTACAGGTTGTGCATCTTCCTTCAGGGTAAGGTGCACTTCACCACCTGGCAATGTACCAATTTCTGAATCATTGAATACACTGGGATATTTATGCATCCACACATTTCCTGATGTGACAGCTGACACAGGAGCTTCAAATTTGTCATAATTCACAGTGATCAGACCCATTTTTTCAGCTGCTTTCCTGCATAGTAAAGGGGTTAGTTTGTCCTGTTCAACAACTACATAGTCAACTTTGTATTTTTTACCATCAATTGGGTTTACAGTCTTAATTTTACTTTTTCCCAGAGCAGTGGTAATGTCATTGTTCCACATTTTTAAGTTAATATGTTCATTTCTGATCCTGTGCGAATTTATGTAACGTTTTGGTAATATGTTTACCGTTGCACCACAATCAATTTGAAACTTACACCTGTGGACACAAAAGCGTTCAAACTTTGATGAGCTTCATTTCATTTTGACTTGAAACATCAATCAATATATCCTAACATCCTATGGACAAAAATAGATTCAAAACACAAGGTGCTGTACATTTCATTGCTGACTCCTGCACTGTCCAATCAAAATACATCTAAAATGTCAATCAGAAAGTGTTTGCCAAAATGAGACCAATCAATTGCTTGATCTAGTTTTAGAATTATATGATGAATGACATTGGCTTGTCAAACTAACTTGATGCAAAGAGATTAGTTGAAAGTTATTTCATTGGAGTTTGAACGCTTTTGTGTCCACAGGTGTAATTGGGTTGTCGTCAACGAACATCTCGCAGTATATGGGACCGGACTCATTGTTGACGGAATTTATATTTTCATTCACTGTAACGCAGGCAATACTGCTACAATCTGAACTGTACTCCGTTTCCGAGTCTTGCTCAACTCCATGTACTCGGTTTTTTATACATTTCATTGATGCACTGAAGTGATTTGGCTTTTTACAAGATTTACATGTTTTTCCCCAAGCTGGGCATAGCTCACGCTTGAACACATGTATCTGACAAAAAAATTTACATTTGCCTGATTTTTTCTTATGTTTTGGCTTTGAACTAACATAGGGTGGTAGGTGTTTTTCAGGGACTTTGTCTGGGTTTTTCTCTCTCTTTGACTTTGCAGATGCTACTTTGTGTACTTCATTTGATGTTTTGTTCATAGCATGCATTTGACGTGCTGCGGCCTCCATTCCCCTACAAATGTCAATGGTTTTAACAAGGTCTAATTTACTCTGTGAAATCAATTTCTTTCTTGTTTCTTCATCCCTGATGCCCCAAATAATGCGGTCCATTATTAGCTTTTCCTTCATGCAGGCACAGAACCCACAGGTTTTTTCCAGATTTCTCAGTGCTGCAACATACTGGTCTATGCTTTCATTGCTATCTTGGTTTCTCTGGTTGAATTTAAATCGTTCAAAGAACTCTTTTGTAATCCCCAGAAAGTGTTCATCAAACTTTTTGATGATTGTGTCCGGGTCTTCCTTATTTTCTAAATCAGGTCCCTCTGTCACGAATGTCATGGCATTATAAATACGTAATGCGTCTTTCCCTATACAGTGAAGTAATAGGGCTGTTATATACTTTTTCTCTTTTAGGCCCAAACCTGATATTATTAAGTAATTGTCCCATTGTTGTTTCCAAAGTTTCCAATTGTCGACAATTGTTGAGCTCTCAACGTCAAGTGGGGGTGGTGGCTGCAAATTTGGGACAACCACATTAACACCTGGGGCGCAGGGGCCTCTCCTACTTCCTCCCCGGGCATTTATTCTCCTTATTAGCTCAGCGAAACAGGCAATGTCCTTTGGGTGGGGTAACGACCTCCAGGATACCCGCTCACTATTTTGCCAATAACATCATAAGAACATGAATGTCAGTCCAAACAACTGGTTCTTCTGATGGGTTAATAATCAGTTCATCCTATTAAACACATTTTATGTCCACTGCAGTTGCTATATGAAGTTGCACTTGCCTGTGGTGCTAGAGGCCCCTGGTTCGATTTCTGGCAGCGGTGATAAAGTTGTGGTTAAAGTAACTTGATGCCCGCATAAAGTATCAAGATGCCCTTGTATTAGGAGGAAGGTTGGAGGGACAGGGACTTACAATTTCCACCGCTCACTTCTCGCCAGCTGTAGCCAGAACTCACTTCTCGCCAGCTGAAGCCAGAACTCACTTGAAAAATCCCGGGCGGAAGCGACTCTGGTTGTTTGGTACCCTCCTTCTAATACTAATTCCCGGTACTTACCGGTCCTGGTTCATTCAGGTGTCCGGTACCGGAGAGATTTCACTACACTCCCCCCCAACTTTATGATGAAAGTCTTCATCCACGGTGGGATATCTGAAAAGAGATGTGACAGCCACATGCCACCACAAAAACCTTACCTCTTTGGTGTAGCGCATCTTACCAGGAAACTGTCTTGGACTACAAGTCCAAGTGATATCTTTTTGATGAACCATAGGGTTGGGCAATTTCTTCTTGAGGAACCATTGAATAATCCACCGACTTGAACTACAAGATCAAGCGGCTTCTTGCAAATTGGCCAACGCTGGATTATCGACGTCTTGAGCTACAAGCCCAAGTAATTTCTTCTTGTTGAACAATGTCTGACCGAGCTACAAGCCCGAGTCATTTCTTTTTGTTGAACAATGACTGACCGAGCTAAAAGCCCAGGTAATTTCTTCTTGATTAACAAGGACTGTCTTAAGCTAAAAGCCCAACCCAGTACATACTCTGTATCTGGACCGCTGCTTTGACTGTAGCATCCATATGACAATTGAGCGAGCTAGAAGCCCAACCCAATTCTCTACACCTGGATCCCTATGTTGACTGTTGAACATCAATATCACAACTGAGCGAGCTAAAAGCCCAACCCAGGAAGTACTCAGTTCTGTATCTGGACCGCTGCTTTGACTGTAGCATCCATATGACAATTGAGCGAGCAAGAAGCCCAACCAAATTCTCTACATCTGGATCCCTATGTTGACAGTTGAACAATGACTGACCGAGCTACAATCCCAAGTAATTTCTTCTTGCTGAACAACAACTTACCGAGCTACAAGCCCAAGTAATTTCTTCTTGATGAACAAGGACTGTCTTGAGCTACAAGCCCAAGTATTTCCTTCTTGATGGACAAGGCCTGATCGAGCTACAAGCCCAAGCCATTTCTTCTTGATGACCAAGGACTGACGAGCTACAAGCCCAAGCCATTTCTTCTTGATGACCAATGACTGTCTTGAGCTACAAGCCCAAGTGATCTTATCATGAAGAACAAGGACTGACCGAGCTACAAGCCCAAGCCATTTCTTCTTGATGACCAATGACTGTCTTGAGCTACAAGCCCAAGTATTTCCTTCTTGATGGACAAGAACTGACCGAGCTACAAGCCCAATCCATTTCTTCATGATGACCCATGACTGACCGAGCTACAAGCCCAAGCCATTTCTTCTTGATGACCAATGACTGTCTTGAGCTACAAGCCCAAGTGATCTTATCATGAAGAACAATGGAATCATCTGACTGTCTTGAACTACAAGTCCAAGTAGTTACAGCTTGACGAACATCAGGATCTTTCAGCTGCCTTCAAGACCATTTTCAAGTACCCCTTGTGTATCCCAGTTTTCACCAGTTTGCAACATGTCATTCAACTGTCTGTATTTACTGGGATCTTCTATTCTTTTTGCCACAACTGTTAGGTCCTTCTAGTGTTATCCTTGGTCACTGGAACCACTCCCTGATTTTGTTTTCTGCTTGCAAAGCCATGCCTGATATATCCTGCAGTCTTTCTTTCTGTGGCCATACTGTTTGCAGAAGAAGCACTTTATTGAACTTTTCTTTCTTTCTGCACTAGACCCATGTTTTCCTTCATCTGATGAAGACTGCGAACTTACTTGCAGTTTGCTTGTAAAGTTTTCTAGAGCTGCTTGTATCATCTGTTCTATTCTAGTTTCAGATAGAGCTTCTATAGCATTTATTGAAGCATCATTTTCTCTTTTTGTCTTTTTGCCATCAATAGCCTGGGAAATATACTGCTGATACTTGATAAGGTTTAATGCCTCTTCTATGCTCTCTGGGTGTTTAAAACAAGCATGTTTGGCAGCATCCTTATCATTACAACCTTGGCAGAATCTGGCAATTGCTTCCTGTTTCATATGGTCATCTGGCAAATCTACAAATGCTGCTGTTGCCAATGTCTTCACAAGGTCTGCCCAATCTTCTAAGCTTTCTTCTGATCTCTGGTAGGATTGGTGAAATTTTGCTCTGGATGTTTCCACCAACTCTTTGACACCAAACCTACTTTCTAATTTCTTCATCAACCTATGAAAAGAATATTCCTCAATATCTGCAACAGCTATTGCGAAGAAATCTAGCACTTTGCCTTCAAGACTCCACAATAAATAGTCCTTACTCTCTGTCTCTGACCATTTCATAACTTTACGATAGCTGTCAAATTTATTTTTGAAAGACAGCCAGTTTGTTGTCCCATCAAAACGTAAAGTTTTTGGATGTTTCCGAGGGTCTCCATGTTTGCCTGAATGACGGTGGGCTGAAGCATCCGAGTCAGAATTTGAAGATGATGAATGATGTCTTCTCAGTCTTGATTTATGGGACTCTCTCTTTGTTCTGTATGATTTAGGTCTTGAAGGGGATCGTGAATTTGTCCTTGACCTTTTACGTCTTTTCGATGTTGACCTTGATCTGTGATGCTTCCTTGTCTTTTTATTAGATCTACAAGACCTTGACCTTGAAGGAGATCCAGACCGTGACCTTGAACTTGACGAAGAGTGACGTCTAGATTTATGCCGTTTTGATTTAGAATCATCTTTCTTACTGGAATATTTCTTTTCACTGTGTTTTTTAGATGGAGATCTTGAACTTGACCTTGACGATGATCTTGGGTACGACCTAGATTTTGGTCGTGAATGTCTATGTGATCTTTTCTTCTGATCTTTACCACTAGACCTTTTGGAGTGATGTCTATGTGACCTTGACCTTGAAGCTGATCTGGAAGAACTTGGTGACCTACTTTTCCTTGACCTGGATTTAGACTCATCATCACTGTTTGGTAGCTTTGCAGCACTTAATAGTGATTCAGCATCAGATTCACTTGTATGCTTTTTCTTTCCAGAACTTGAAGTTATCTGGTCTACTTCATGTTCACTGGCCTGGATATGTTCTTTTCTTGATCTCTCACTAGAGAGTGCTCTATATCTGTCCTTTCATCCTGTGATGATGGTCAGGAACCGGTTTTACAAAAACGCAGTTGCTGTGGTCCCTGATCAGATGGCACTGACATAGCGTTTGTGTCTGCCTCTGCTGGCTGTAACCTTGACCTTGCATCTGAAGGTTAAGGTTTCACCAACCTGGTGAAATTGTCTGGCTCTCCAGCTGCTGTGGCATCAAAGGTAACCAATGGCTCCCATCTGTCTGCACTTGGTGGTGATGGCAGTGGTTCCACTGCAGCCTGTGCACTGTCAAAGGTTCTCAATGGCTCCAATATGTGTGTTTTTGGAACAGATGGTAGACCAAGGGAGTCTATATCAAAAGGATCTGGTGTCTGAGGCTCCGAGAAGTCTATCATATCCAGGACTTCAGCAGACAGGTTTCTTCTGAGTGCAAGGTTGAGTGCCTCCTTTTTGACAACTTTGTAGGCCTGTCTGAATTTCACCAATAGTTGTGCTAATCTGTCACCAACTCCTGGGATCATCTTCAGTTCATCCACAGATGCTGTGTTGACATTGATCCTCATGGTGTACAAGTGTGGCTTTTCTGGGGAGTGGGTGTGGTACTGTTTTGAGCAGTTACTGTAACATTTAAATGGTCTACAAGACTCGTCTTGGATGTTTATATTGAAAATTGCCCTGTAGATCTGGCCTCCGTTCACACAAATGCAAACAATTCCACCTAAGTAAAGTTTACTGTCTGACCAAATACTGGATAAATTTGGAATTTATGGGTCAGAAATGTCAAGGACACTAAGTCCTTTTTTGCAGTTTCCGAATCTCAACACTTATTTGAAATACCGACATCTTTTCCCCCTTTGTGTTTGAAAGACACAGACACTATATCAATAGGAAAAGACAAAAAATAAATGTCTCTATTCAACTGCAAATACGGGTGTTTACCTCGTCGCCATTAAAGTAACTTGATGCCCGCATAAAGTATCAAGATGCCCTTGTATTAGGAGGAAGGTTGGAGGGACTTACAATTTCCACCGCTCACTTCTTGCCAGCTGTAGCCAGAACTCACTTCTCGCCAGCTGAAGCCAGAACTCACTTGAAAAATCCCGGGCGGAAGCGACTCTGGTTGTTTGGTACCCTCCTTCTAATACTAATTCCCGGTACTTACCGGTCCTGGTTCATTCAGGTGTCCGGTACCGGAGAGATTTCACTACATGGTGTCTGAACATGCTCCAGTGGCATCATTTGCAGGGATGAGTGCCACGAATTGCACCGTCCTTCAGATCGGGCGTTATCAGAATTGTTGTGAACCCATTTTTTATCCCCCGACCGAATAGGTTCGGGGGATATAGCGATCAGCCTGGCGTCCGTCCGTCCGTCCGTCCGTCCGTAGACGCAACCTTGTGATGGCCATAACTCCTATACCCTTTGAGATTCATTGATGGTTGTTGGCACAATTGTTCACAAGGCCGAGACGGCGTGTCATGCACAAGAACCAGAACTCTGGATACCATACTTTTTTAGTTATCTCCCCTTTTAATAAAATAGAATGACTACTTTGTGATGGCCATAACTCCAATACCCTTTTAGATATATTGATGGTACCTGGCACAGATGTTCACAAGGCTGAGACGGCGTGTCATGCACACGAACCACAACTCTGGTTGCCATGGTTTTGGAGTTATCTCCCCTTCCAATAAAATAGAGTGACAACCTTGTGATGGCCATAACTCCTATACCCTTTGAGATTCATTGATGGTTCTTGGCACAATTGTTCACAAGGCTGAGACAGTGTGTCATGCGCAAGAACCAGAACTCTGGATGGCATACTTTTTAGCTCACCTGGGCCGAAGGCTCCAGGGGAGCTTATAGTATAGTGGGTCCTCCGTCGTCCGTCGTCCGTCGTCCGTCCGTCGTCCGTCCACACTTTTGAGCAGCTATATCTCTGTATCCTGCAGGCTGATCTCAATCATTTCTCTTCTGTAGCATGCCTCTGGTGGGGCATTGATGACATAAACTTTTTTTTGAAATCGCTCTTAAACTTTGGTTCCTATGGCAACCACAAGGTCCCATAGACTTACTATGGGAAAATGCTTGTCATCACCGTAGCGCCTTCAGTTTTGATCGGATCTTTCTGAAACTTATATGTAAGGTGGCTGTGGATAAAATCTCGGATGAGTTCGAAAACCGGCCAAGTCGGCCCATTTATCATAGAGTTACGTCCCTTTGATTACTGAAAATGCCCATTTTCGACCTTGTCATCACCGTAGCCCCTTCAGTTTTGATTGGATCTTTCTAAAACTTATATGTATTATGGCTGGGGATAAGACCTCGGATGAGTTCGAAAACCGGCCAAGTCCGCCGATTTATCATAGAGTTACGTCCCTTTGATTGCTGAAAATGCCGATTTTTGACCTTGTCATCACCGTAGCCCCTTCAGTTTTGATCGGATCTTTCTGAAACTTATATGTAAGGTGGCTGTGGATAAAATCTCGGATGAGTTCGAAAACCGACCAAGTCGGCCCTTTTATCGTAGAGTAACGTCCCTTTGATTGCTGAAAATGCTGATTTTTGACCTTGTCATCACTGTAGCCCTTTCAGTTATGATCGAATCTTTCTGAAACTTATATGTAAAGTGGCTTGGGATAAAATCTCGGATGAGTTCGAAAACCTGCCAAGTTGGTCCATTTATCACAGAGTAACCTCCCTTTGATTGCTGAAAATCCGAATTTGACCTTGTCATCACCGTAGCCCTTTCAGTTTTGATCGGATCTTTCTGAAACTTATATGCAGGGTGGCTGGGGATAAAGCCTCAGATGAGTTCACATACCGGCAAAGGTGGCCTATTTATCATAGAGTAAGGTCCCTTTGATTGCTGAAAATGTTGATTTTTGACCTTGTCAACACTGTAGCCCCTTCAGTTTTGATCGGATCTTTTTGAAACTTATATGTAAGGTGGCTGGGGAAAAAACCTCGGATGAGTTCGAAAACCGGCCAAGTCGGCCCATTTATCATAGAGTTACGTCCCTTTGATTGCTGAAAATGCCCATTTTCGACCTTGTCATCACCGTAGCCCCTTCAGTTTTGATCAGATCTTTCTAAAACTTATATGTATTGTGGCTAGGGATAAGACCTCGGATGAGTTCGAAAACCGGCCAAGTCCGCCGATTTATCATAGAGTTACGTCCCTTTGATTGCTGAAAATGCCGATTTTTGACCTTGTCATCACCGTAGCCCCTTCAGTTTTGATCGGATCTTTCTGAAACTTATATGTAAGGTGGCTGTGGATAAAATCTCGGATGAGTTCGAAAACCGACCAAGTCGGCCCTTTTATCGTAGAGTAACGTCCCTTTGATTGCTGAAAATGCTGATTTTTGACCTTGTCATCACTGTAGCCCTTTCAGTTTTGATAGAATCTTTCTGAAACTTATATGTAAAGTGGCTGGGGATAAAATCTCGGATGAGTTCGAAAACCGACGAAGTCGGCCCTTTTATCGTAGAGTAACGTCCCTTTGATTGCTGAAAATGCTGATTTTTGACCTTGTCATCACTGTAGCCCTTTCAGTTTTGATCGAATCTTTCTGAAACTTATATGTAAAGTGGCTGGGGATAAAATCTCGGATGAGTTCGAAAACCTTCCAAGTTGGTCCATTAATCACAGAGTAACGTCCCTTTGATTGCTGAAAATGCCGATTTTTGACCTTGTCATCACCATAGCCCCTTCAGTTTTGATCAGATCTTTCTGAAACTTATATGTAAGGTAGCTGGGGATAAAATCTTGGATGAGTTCGAAAACAGGCCAAGTCAGCCCATTTATCGTAGAGTTATGTCCCTTTGATGGCTGAAAATGTTGATTTTTGACCTTGTCATTACCGTAGCCCCTTCAGTTTTGATCGGATTTTTCTGAAACTTATATGTATGGTGGCTGGGGATGAAACCTCGGATGAGTTCAAAAACTGGCCAAGTCGGCTCATTTATTTTAGAGTAACATCCCTTTGATTGCTAAAAATGCCAAATTTTGACCTTGTCATCACCGTAGTACCTTCAGTTTTGATCGGATCTTTCTGAAACTTATATGTGAGGTGGCTGGGAATAAAATCTTGGATGAGTTTGAATACTGGCCAAGTCTGATCGGATCTTTCTGAAACTTACATGTAAGGTGGCTGGGAATAAAACCTCAGGTGAGGTCGAATACCGGCCAAGTCGGCACATTTATCATAGAGTGACGTGCCTTTGATTGCTGAAAATGCCTATTTTCGACATTGTCATCACTGCTGCCCCTTTAGTTTTGAACGGATCTTCATGAAACTTACAAACAAGGAAGTCAGGCAGAAAGCTTGGAGGAGTTTGAAAACTCTTGTTTTTGAACTTGTCATCACCATAGCCACTTCAGTTTAGATCGGATCTTCTTAGCAAGTCAGGAATAAAAGCTTGAATGAGTTTGAAAACCGGTGAGGTCAGCCTGTTTATCATAGAGTTACATTCTACTTGATTTTCAGAAAATGCTTACCCTGTCATCACCATGTCCTCCCATAAAGGTTGGCACTTCCTTAAACTTTGAATCTGTTAGCTCAGGTGAGCGATACAGGACCAAGCTAGCTTGGTCCTCTTGTTTTTTATTCCTTTCTAAACAACAGTAATGATTTTCTTGTACACAGATGAGCGACACAGGGCCATCTTCACAGGAATATTACGTAGTTGACTCCCTACCAAAATAGCTAAAATCTTTCTGCTGTGATGGACAAGATGACTGCCATAGCTAAAAAATAGAAAAACATCTTCAAACGACAACTCCTCCTGTAACCTTGGGCCAATTTCATTCAAACTTCATAGGAGTTTTGCTTAGATGACCGTCTACCCCATAGCTAAAAATAGAAAAACATTGTAAATTTTCTTCAGATACGGACTCCTCCTAAACCCTTAGGCCAGTTTTATTCAAACTTCACAGGAATGTTACATAGGTGACTCTATACCAAAATAGCTATAATCATTCTACTCTGATGAACAAGATGGTCCCTTTTTACTAAAAATAGAAAAAATATTCACGCGTCAACTCCTGTACCCTTGGGCCAATTTCATTCAAACATCATAGGAGTGAGTGTTTGAGTTTAAGTCTTAACAACAGCTAATGTCATACGGTGACAGGACCTCGGTTTAAAAAGGCTCATCTGAAAGTCTGGAGATGGATCCCTGGTTTACAAGGCAAGAAACATGACCACTTCACCATGAAGGCTTCTAAATTTCATTGGAGTGTTTTGTAGATGACCCTCTAGGAAAATAGCATAAACGATTAACAAATGGCCACAAGAGCTAAAAATAGAAAAACATTGTAAATTTGCTTCGAATGTAATCTCCTTCTAAACCCTTGGGCCAATTGGATGCAAATTTCACAGAAATATTGCCTAGGTGAATCCCTACCAAAATAGTGTGAACTCATTCTACTCTGATGAACCAGATGGCAGGCAGAGTTAAAAATAAAAATAAATCTTCAAACGCAATTCCTCCAATACCATTGGACCAATTTCATTTAAACTTTGAAGTAATGTTGCTTAGATGACCCTCTACCAAAAAAGCTAAAACAATCCTGCTCAGATGTACAAAATGGCCATGGGAGCTAAAAATAGAAAAAATATTGTAAATATGATTCAAACATGAACTCCTCCTAAAACCTAAGACAAATTTGATTAAAACTTCACAGGAATGTTGCCTAGGTTACTCCCTACCAAATAAGCTAAAATCATTCTGCCGATGAACAAGATGGCCACCAGAGCTAAAAGTAGATTGTACTCGAGGCAGTGACACTCAGGTGAGCGAATCAGGGCCCTCTGGGCCCTCTTGTTTAGTTATCTCCCCTTTTAATAAAATAGAATGACTACTTTGTGATGGCCATAACTCCACAACCCTTTTAGATATATTAATGGTACCTGGCACAATTGTTCACAAGGCTGAGATGGCGTGTCATGCACAAGAACCACAACTCTGGTTGCCATGGTTTTGGAGTTATCTCCCCTTCCAATAAAATAGAGTGACAACCTTGTGATGGCCATAATTCCAATACCCTTCAAGATATATTGATGATACCTGGCACAGTTGTTCACAAGGCCGAGACGGTGTGTCATGCACAAGAACCACAATTCTGGGTGCCATGGTTTTTCAGTTATCTCCCCTTCCAATAATATAGAATCACTACCTTGTGATGGCCACATCTCCAACACTCTTTGAGATATATTGATGATACTTGGTACAGTTGTACATGAGGTTAAGCAGGTGTGTCACGTGCAAGAACCACAACTCTGGGTCCCCTGGTTTTTTAATTATCTCCCCTGACAATATTACCTTGTGATGGCCATAACTCCAATACCCTTTGAGATATATTGATGGTACTTGGCACAATTGTATACAACGTTGAGAAGGCGCTTCATGCCTAAGAACCACAACTCTGGGTGCCATGATATTTGAGTTATCTCCCCTTCCAATATAACAGTATGACAACCTTGTGATCATCCTACCTACAATACCCTTTGATACATATTTGTGGTACTTGATGCAGATGTACATGAGGTTAAGCAGGTGTGTCATGCTCAAGAATTACAACTCTGGGTGCTCTTGTTTTTTAGTTATCTCCCCTGGCAATATAACCTTGTGATGGCCATAACTCCAACACCCTTTGAGATATATTGAAGGAACTTGGCATAATTGTATACAAGGTACAGAAGGGATGTCATGTGCAAGAACCACAAGTGTTGGTGCTGTGGTATTTGAGTTATCTACCCTTCCAATATAACAGTATGACGAGCTTGTGATCACCATATCCCCAATACCTTTTGAGACATATTGATGGTACTTTGTACAGAAATACATGAGCTTAAGCAGGCATGTCATGCGCAAGAACCACATTTCTGAGTGCCCTGGTTTTTAGCTCACCTGAGCCGAAGGCTCATGTGAGGTATTAGTATACCACGAGCCGGCGTCCGTCGTCCGTCGTTGTCCGTCGTCCACACTTTCAAAGAAGTATATCTCCGGAACCAGTGGGCCAATCTTGATCAAATTTCATGTGAAGCATTATCAGGTAGGGGGAAAGGCTGCATACTGTTTTCGGGCAGATCGGGTTGGAACTCTGGTTGCCACGGCAACAAATAGCTCCCATAGGCTTAACATAGGAAAAAGCTTGTCATCACTCTAGCTCCGTCAATTTTTTTCTGATCGACTTCATTCTTGCAGACAACGAGGACAGGCATGAAATCTCGATCAAGTTCGATTTTGGGCTGAATCGGATTATTCACTCAGGAGTTACGTGCCCTTGAGCGTTCTTAACATAGGAAAAAGCTTGTCATCACTCTAGCTCCGTCAATTTTTTTCTGATCGACTTCATTCTTGCAGATAACGAGGACAGGCATGAAATCTCGATCAAGTTCGATTTTGGGCTGAATCGGATTATTCACTCAGGAGTTACGTGCCCTTGAGCGTTGAAAAAATTGCCTATTGACTTAACATGGGGAGAATGTTGTCATCACCGTAGCTGCTTCAATTATTTTCAGATTGGCTTTATTCTTTCAGATAACCAGCACAGCCATGAAATCTCGGTCAAGTTCGATAACTGGCAGAATCGGATCATTCACTTAGGAGTTACCTGCCCTTGTGTGTTTTTGCATTAGGGTTAATGGGAATTTCAAAAATGTATATCTTAAAGACTACTTGGCCAACTTTGATCAAATTTCATGTGTCGCATTATTGGGCAAGTGGAAAGGCTTCATTAGGTTTTCAGGCAGATCTGAGTGGAACTCTGGTTGCCATGGCAACATCTAGCTCCCATAGACTTCACATAGGAAAAAGCTTGTCATCACTCTAGCTCCGTCAATTTTTTTCTGATCGACTTCATTCTTGCAGATAACGAGGACAGGCATGAAATCTCGATCAAGTTCGATTTTGGGCAGAATCGGATTATTCACTCAGGAGTTACGTGCCCTTGAGCGTTGAAAAAATTGCCTATTGACTTAACATGGGGAGAATGTTGTCATCACCGTAGCTGCTTCAATTATTTTCAGATTGGCTTTATTCTTGCAGATAACCAGCACAGCCATGAAATCTTGGTCAAGTTCGATAACTGGCAGAATCGGATCATTCACTTAGGAGTTACCTGCCCTTGTGTGGGTTTTTGCATTGGGGTTAATGGGAATTTCAAAAATGTATATCTTAAAGACTACTTGGCCAACTTTGATCAAATTTCATGTGTCGCATTATTGGGCAAGTGGAAAGGCTTCATTATGTTTTCAGGCAGATCTGAGTGGAACTCTGGTTGCCATGGCAACATCTAGCTCCCATAGACTTCACATAGGAAAAAGCTTGTCATCACTCTAGCTCCGTCAATTTTTTCCTGATCGACTTCATTCTTGCAGATAACCAGTACAGGCATAAAATCTCGGTCAAGTTCGATTTTGGGCCGAATCGGATTATTTGCCTTGGAGTTACCTGCCCTTGAGCATAAAAAAATACGTTGTGACCACGATAGCAACTTTATTTTTATTCAGATCAGCTTCAAACTTGCAGGTAACGTGGACAGGCATAAAATCTCAGTTAAGTTCGAATCGGAATATTGACCTCGGAGTTACATGACCTTGAGCGACAAAAAATTTGCCCATAGACTTTACATAGGGAAAATGTTGTGACTACGATAGCGACTTGAATTTTTTTCAGATCAGCTTCAAACTTGCAGGTAACGAGGACAGACATAAAATCTCGGTTAAGTTCGATTTTGGGCCGAATCGGATTATTTGCCTTGGAGTTACCTGCCCTTGAGCATAAAAAAATACGTTGTGACCACGATAGCAACTTTATTTTTATTCATATCAGCTTCAAACTTGGAGGTAACGAGGACATGCATAAAATCTCGGTTAAGTTCGATTTTGGGCCGAATCGGAATATTGACCTCGGAGTTACGTGACCTTGAGCGACAAAAAATTTGCCCATAGACTTAATTATAGAAAATGTTGCGACTACGATAGCGACTTGAATTTTTTTCAGATCAGCTTCAAACTTGCAGGTAACGAGGACAGACATAAAATCTCAGTTAAGTTCTATTTTGGGCCGAATCAGAATATTTGCCTTGGAGTTACCTGCCCTTGAGCATAAAAAAATACGTTGTGACCACGATAGCAACTTTATTTTTATTCATATCAGCTTCAAACTTGCAGGTAACGAGGACAGGCATAAAATCTCGGTTAAGTTCGATTTTGGGCCGAATCGGAATATTGACATGGAGTTACGTGACCTTGAGAGACAAAAAAATTTGCCCATAGACTTAATGTAGGGAAAATGTTGTGACAGAAATAGCGACTTGAATTTTTAGCTCACCTGAGCCAAAGGCTCCAGTGAGCTGATAGTATACCAAGGCTCGGGAGTCCGTCGTCTGTCGTCTGTCCATCCGTCGTCCACACTTTCAATGAAGCATATTTGTTCATCTGTTCTTTCATTCTTCTTTCTCTCCATTTTGACCAATGTTAAATTTTCGTCAAAGATTTCTCAGGAACTATAGAAGCTAGAAGTCTCAAACTTGGAATGCAATGCAATAATGATGACTTATATCCTGTAAGGGTCAATGGGCTGGATTCTATTAGCAGATTTAGTAGTCAAGTCTTTGAATTGTTAAAACTTAAGTTCCTCAGGTGAGCGGTTTAGGCTCATTGAGCCTCTTGTTTAGTTATCTCCCCTGACAGTATAATCTTGTGACGGCCAAAACTGCAATACTTTTGTGATATATTGCTGGTTTAATTCTGGTGCACTTTCTATTGGTGAACAATCTTCTGAAGGCCATATTGGCTTTTGGTCGGGGGATTTGCCATCTCTTCCGATGGCTATTTTTTTCTGATTGGAATCTTCCACCTTGTAAGCATGAGTCCATTTAAAAATACAGGGGTGCCAGGTTCATTTGGTTTTAGAAATAGGTTTGAAAATGGCTGAACTTTTTGCTTTTATAAGGGTCGGACGACTTGGTGAAATCACCTTTCTTTCTATATATACTGCCATACGCCCTCGCGAACATTCTAGGCAGGTGTATATTACATACACTCTAGTTTACATCACCGAAATCTAACGAAATCACCTAATAAATTACAGAAATCACCATCTAAAATATATTGTAGGGATCTAGTTTATAATATTTTGGAAGTAGAATTAGTAGAAAAAAATGTGTAAACATAAATATTGGAATGAATTATTAGCACAAATAAATAAGTTGATGAAGGTGTTTTCTGTAATTTCTGAGGTGATTTCTGCGATCCGGTGTGTGTCTAAATGCTAGTTATAAAAAGAACCTATATTTTGCTTTAGCTGCAGAATCTAAACTGAACAGTTAGACAGCATTCTTAGGCTGGACATTATAAATTTTTATGAATATAGACAGAGATATTTAGGCATACAAGGAGGGATGGGCAGGGCATACAGTATTGTGATATGAGCGGTGATTTCAGTAACAGCTGTGGTTATTTCGGAACATTTACTATGATTTAGACAGCCTTCCTAATCTGAACATTATAACTGAATATATTTATGAATATATTTGAGTATTTTACTAAAATCTACAAAAAACATTATTTCTCCCAAACAGAGACATTTAGGCATACACAGTGTTGCGATATTAGCGGTGATTTCGGTAAAATCTCTGGTGATTTCGATAAATAGAATTTTAGGCCGGATTCTTAGACTGGACATTAAAGTTAATACAGTTATGAATATTTGACATGAAAACTACCACAACAACACTGCTATTCCCTATTAGTCTATTAGACATATTTTAGAATGCTACATTACAATGTTAGCAGTGATTTCAGTTAAATTTTGTGGTGATTTCAGTAATTGGATTTTATATAATGTTAGATGTTAGACCGCATTCTTTTAAAAGTCTGATAGTGTATTTGATACGTGTATATAGATTAAAATGAAATAAAAAATTTTTTTACTCCTTTATATAGATAGTTTAGTATACCATATAATGATAGGAGTGGTGATTTCGGATTTCAGCGATCGTCCGTTTCACCGTGTTATACGCCTCCACATTTCTGAGCTCAGCAGAAATAATAGAGTATAATTATGCGAGATATGACATGCAAAATACAAAGATTAATTAGTTTTCCCCATTAATAATGTTTTTTTGCACAAAAATAGGTTATTCAAGGTGATTTCGGTAATTTTTTAGGTGATTTTGTTAGATTTCGGTGATTTCACTTAATCGTCTGACCGCTTTTATAAGATACACTCTGACAAAGTGTCTCTTAATAAAGATAAATACTTGACCCCTGTTACGGCTTCAACTCAAACATGGGCATCAGAGTTAAACAACTGTCAATATCGTAGGTACCAGGCATGTAGTGATGCCCTGAAGAATTCTTTCTTCCCTAGAACTATTCCTCAGTGGAATAGTCTTCCCTCCCATGTGGTAAATGCGAAACCTGCAGAGGAGTTCAAAGCCCGCATGGTGTAGATTGGGACCCAGAGGTGTGCATTTTAGTACACCTCTGAAAGCAGATTGTAAATAGATTTAAGGACTCATAAAGTGATTTTTTTTTTCTAAATTCTAAATTTAGCGCACCACCCAACTTGAGTAATGGTCAGATATGACCGACTCAGTATATGAAGAAAGATAGATAGATACATACCCAAGTTTTGGCGTATGCCATTAGCAGCAAAAGTGAAAAGACGACCGAAACACGTGTTAAACAACTTAACCCTACCCATGCTGATTATTTCGTTATCCTAATCTCATCTCCTATTATCAGCCATTTGTGTTGCATGATTGCAATTTTATCATGGATTCAGAAGCAGAAAGGAAAACAGTAAAGATCCTGATCAGCTGGAGAAGCCAGCTGATCAGGATCTGTATGGTTCAAAAAGAAGATATATCTTAGTTCAGCATGATGAATGTTAAGACAGCTAGTTAAGTTTATACAGGCAGGTCTCATATTTCTCAGACATTTGCAGGATTTAAGGCTTTTAGAGCTTGTTTTTTAGCTCGCCTTACGAAAGTACGGGGAAGCTATTGCCATACCCCCGAGCGTTCGTCATCAGCATCGGTGTCAGCATTCGGTTAAAGTTTACCTGCAAGCTATTATATGTGATGTTTTACAAGTTTATTTTGAATATATAATTAACAGTTGGTAAAAAAAAATATTTAACATTATCATTGTACTTCATTTTTCAGGTTTTTTTGCTTAAATTGGACTTTTTGAGAAGTTAATATTTTCCTCTGTATTACCTCCCTTATTTCCCTGTGTTAAAGTTTACCTGCAAGCTGCGTGAGTTCAAATCCCGTGGATGGCATGTTTTCTTTTTGTTTTGTTTCTTTAAAAACATAGCGGGTCTGGGGCTCACGGTCAAGGTCACTGTGGCTATTTTTAGAAAAACATTGTCATCGCTTTAGCGCCTTCATTTATTGATGGATTTTAATATAACTTGGGTATAATGATATCTCAAGTGACTTTGACTTTCAGGGTCCTGGGCTTAAGGTCAAGGTCACTTCTTTCAGTGTCACGGGGTCAAGGTCACTAAGGCTATTTTTAGAAAAACATTGTCATCGCTCTTGCACCTTAATTTATTGATGGATTTTAATATAACTTCACACAAATGTTGGGTATGATATTATCTCTAGCAAGTTCGACTTTCAGGGTCTGGGGCTGAAGGTCAATGTCACTGTGGCTATTTTTAGAAAATCTTTTTCATCGCTCTTGAGTCTTTATTTATGGATGGATTTCAATATAACTTCACACAAATATTGGGTATGATGATATCACGTGTGACTTTGACATTCAGGTTCTGGGGCTTAAGGTCAAGGTCACTGTGGCTATTTTTAGAAAAACTTTGTGATCGCTCTAGTGCCTACATTTATGGATGGATTTTAATATAACTTTACACAAATGTTGGGTATGATGATATCTCAAGTGAGTTCGACTTTCAGCGTCTGGGGCTGAAGGTCAAGGTCACTGGCTATTTTTAGAAAAACTTTGTCATCACTCTTGCCACTTCATTTATGGATGGATTTTAATATAACTTGACACAAATGTTGGGTATGATGATATCTTGAGTGACTTTGAGTTTCCGGGTCAGGGGCTGAAGGTCAAGGTCACTGTGGCTAATTTTTAGAAAAACTTGATCATTGCTCTAGTGTCCACTTTTATTGATGGATTTTAAGATAATTTCATACAAATGCTGGGTATGATAATATCTCGAGTCAGTTCAACTTTCAGGGCCTGGGGCTCAAAGTCAATGTCACTGTGGCAATTTTTAGAAAAACTTTGTCATCACTCTTATGTACCTACATTTATTGATGGATATAATGTAATTTTACACAAATGCTAGGCTAGGCTTTTTTTAATTTGTCTTGCACGAGGGGATTTGTATCGTCTTATTACTTGGAAGTTTGTGGATTTTTTTTTATTTTATATAGAATTCTTTTTCATCTTTTTTTTACAGTGGAAAGGTTTGAAAACAGGATGATTAGGGGCACTTTTTGGTTCTCTTTCATTGGCTGCAGTCTGTTGGGCTTTTTTACAGAAGAAAAAAATTTTGATTACTTGCCCTCATCCATCTTAGACCCCCAAAGGCGAGCTATGTTGTCTTCTGACAACTCTTGTTTCCTGATTTCAGGCTTTAAGATTCAGATTTTCCCCCATATAATTTATTTAGCCACACCCATTTCTGACCATCATCCAATCAAATAACTTGATATAGTATATTCATCCAGTTCACAAACTGAATAACAAACAGTGTAGATCCAGATCAGATGGCTTCTTTAGAAGCCATCTGCTCTGGATCTTCGCTGTTTGCAAAGGAATTGGATGTGGTGTTCGGCAGGATAAGGGTTAAGGCTGCAAAGTTGGGCCTTTCAGGCATGGAAAACTTTAATCAGTATGAAAAGTAGAAGTAAAACAAAGATCAGGAATTGATACAATTAACTTACTCCACCCATCAAAGACACCAAAGGGAAAGAAACACTAACATTAAGCGACCAGACCATAATGGAAACCTAAACAAAGGAAGGCCATAAGAACAGTTACTTTCCCACAAAATGGCCATCCAAAATAAAAAGGCACAAGTGATACACACAGTAAGCAACAAAAAACAACATAAATAAATCGCCACAGAAGAACCGCCTTGGAACGGTCAGTGGAAAGATTTCCACTGGGGGGCTTTAATCGATTTTACGTGGCCACAATCCTCACCCTTACTTCCGTCGCGATTTAGACAAATAATTTGTTCAGTCAGCATGAAGGCCTCCTAAAGCCTGTTTATTCTGTACTGTTAAGTGCACAATTCTTTTTCTTGAACAGAACTATGTACAGAGAAGTATGGCTGGTACCGGTTCAACTACCATGAAAACCTACGACTCAATCCATCAGATGTCAAAGACAACGTGGAAAGAGTAGATGCACGCACTATCTCACGAGAAGAATTCATTGAACTATATGAGAAGCCATTTAAACCAGTTGTTCTCACACATGCACAGGATGATTGGTTGGCTCAGCAGAAATGGACAACTGACGTAAGAATTTACTGTAATGATCCTGGGTATTGGAACAAACAGCCTTAAACAAACAGTGTGGACCCAGATCAGACTGCTCCTGAAGGAGCAGTCTGATCAGGGTCTACACTGTTTGCCATCCTGTCTGAGTTTAATTTTGTTTTTGACTTCTTGCTGAATTGTGAAACAAATTTGTTAACATTTAAGGAGAATTACAGCAAGACCTCAAGGTGTCCAAACTTTTTAGGATTTTTTCGGTAATAAAAGTAGAATTTCAATTTCAATACCAATAACAGTTTTGCACAGGCAGATTCAAACTCATTGGACAGTTGCACATCCATCATGTTTACAAGTTTGTGTATGGAACATTCCTCTAAACTTCACTTTATAAAGAGAAATCTGGGGTTTACAGGGGTATACATTATTTTTCTTATGTATGTTCCAAGACATACTTTAGTTGAGATGGTTCTAACGAGCATCCACAAACTTTGTTTTGAGTATGGATAAGAAAAATTAAATTATCACAATTTTTCGCCAAAAAAGTGACCATTTCAGAGATATGAAGTAATGCAGTGTGTCACAGGGGAGTGTTATCTTAATGTGATTAAGGATCAAAAAGTTGAGAGTTCGATACCTACATGTACCAGGTCAGCATCATTCTTTCATAGACATTAATCATGAAACCTTTTCTATTGTCATTCTCCCCCTTTCACTGATCTAAGAAGGGCAGTTGTCAGTTTCTAGCGGAATATTATATACATGTACATGTAATTTTTACTGGTAAATGACTGATGTTTACACCTGCCGAAATTACTGTCCCTGCGTCCCAAAGCTCTTGGCAACCTTGATTTTCTTTTGAATTGAAGGTTAACTCATTGTCAGCCTCGATAGCGCTGTGGTTAACGCGTTCGACTCATGATCGAGAGGTTGTGCGTTCGAATCCGGCACCCGGTATCAAGGTGTGTCCTTGGGCAAGACACGTAATGACACTGCCTCACTCCACCCAGATGTAAATGGGTAGCAGTGGTGTAATAGTCACTGCCTCTCTCGCGCGCGCGTGAAAACATTCGGAATGAGTGTTCGAGAGCGATTAAATAAGCTTTAAGCTTCCATCGCAATCAAACTAAAATAAATTAGTATAAACTAACTCATTGTGTGAGTCAAACCCCAAAATGGGTACCTCAGCAAACAGTGCAGGCACAGATCCGCCGCCGCAAAACACAGCGTCTTATCAGGGCCTGCACTATTTGCTAACAGAATTCTCCGTCAAAAAAAATGATAAAAATGAAAAAATAGGCGTGACACCCCTTACATGACAAATAGACTTGTCCCAACATATAGCAATGGAAGAGTCCACTAGTATACAATGAATTAACATGGTGGATAGGGGTCTTTCTGTCTTCTTAATGGCTGAGAGGACCAGTTTATAATGACAGTATTTCCTGTACATTTTGTCTTTAACCCTTTTTGTACCAAATGGAATCTTCCCCCTTTTATAGAGGAGGAGTCTATTTCAAAATTTAGGGGTGTCAGGTTGTGTTTTCTTGAAAGAGCTATTGGGAAATTGGCTGAGAATTTTGCAAACAGTGCAGGCCCTGATCAGACGCCATGTTCTGCGGCATCTGATCAGGGCCTACACTGTTTGCCAACTACCTGTTTGGGGGTTTCTGGTACTGAATGGATTAAAAAGAATAAGGTGCTTTAAATAATAAATCCCAATAAGGAGTTGGGTAATAGATATCAAAACTTGTTTTACGAGGACTGTTCAAATATGAATGCAAGTAGAACGTTTTATCATGCACTAATGCGAAAATCACCTGGAAATTAATATCACAGCGTAGAAAAACATTTTACCTATACATTGATACCAAACCTGTTAAAATCTGTTGACTTTAGCCATGTATAGTTCGATAAACACTGTCTACCCTTGTATACTAATACAAAACATGGTTGGAAGAAGTTCAGAGTACGCCGTTGAAATACGGTCCTATATTAAGAATCGTTGTATTCTTGGTATACGGTGCAAAGACATTTTTGATGAAATATGTTCAGTTTATGGGCATAATGAAATGTCTTTTCCGACAGTTTTTTGTTGGTGTAAGAAATTCAGCTGTAGGTTAGGCTCAACAGAAGATGCACCACATGATCGTCGGCCGAAAAGAGCAACATCTGCCAAGATGGTTGCTAGAGTGAAAGAAATAGTTGCTACCGATGCACAATACACCACTAGGCAAATATCTAGTATGGTTGGCATCTCATTAGGAGCAGCTCATACAATTCTGAAACGGGATTTGAAAATATGAAAGATCTGTGCTAGATGGATTCCCCATCTGTTGACAGATGAGCAGAAAAAGACACGCGTTCAGTGCGCCAAGACTTTGCTTAAAAAGTTTCCAAATTACAATGCACTGTCTTTTGCTAATGTCGTCACAGGTGACGAGACATGGGTTCACTTTTTTGAGCCAAAACGAAAGATTCAGAACAAAATATGGGCAACAAAGTATTGCAAAAGACCATTCATTGAAAAGCGGAACATGAGCGTCAAGAAGGTAATGTATGCCATATTCTTTTCAAATCAGGTCCTTGCTATTCAGGTTGCTGTGCCTAAAGACAAATCTGTAAAAGCGAAGTTTAACAAGAATAAAGTTCTTCGAAAATTGAAGAAATATTTCAAAGAACGAAGACCTGCAACTGGTTTGGCCAATGTCAGATTGCTACATGACAATGCGTCATCGCACAAGGCGTTCATTGTGCAAGACTATCTGAAGCAGGAAAAGGTTGTTGAACTCCCTCACCCCCCGTATTCCCCTGACCTTGCCCCGTGTGACATTTTTTTGTTTCCGCGGCTGAAAAAATACCTTTCTGGTCGAAAATTAGTACAGCGCAAACACCTCGGTTCTGCAATATTCCAGTGCCTTCATAGTATACCTCGAAAAGACTACCAAAATGCAGTAAATGATTGGATCAGAAGACTGAAAGTTTGTATATCTTTTAAAGGGGAATACTTTGAGGGGACAAAATAAATTTTTCATCGAAATCTATCACGGAATCATTTTTATGTGCTTAGTTGCATTCATATTTGAACAGTCCTCGTATCTCTTAATTACCCCAAGGAACAAATCGTGTGAATATTTTTGTTCTACTAGGATCCCGTCGCTGAGGTGATTCTAACAAATATCCACAACATTTGTTCATCGGAGTAAATGTCCACAATATACATGTATATTTGTTCTTTTGAGTATTAAATACCATATCATTGAATATCCCCATGAAACCTATGCTGCCGCCCCACACCCACCCCCCACCCCACCACCACACACACATTTGGGTTTGGAGAAATAGACTGGGCTGCATGGTGCTTAGGCGCCTACTCAGGGCGGAAACAGACTGAACATTTGAGTACTAATGAACTGCTTAGAAGGTCTAAGCCTGTCCAGACAAAGTCGTGCAAGTCGGACGGTCCCTTAAACTCTAGCTGTTCCTTTGGGCGGTAGAGCTTGAGATGTCATTCATCTCAATGTCGGCTAAAAAGTCTCATAAAATCAGTAGCGAGTGAGTGAGTGTTTGAGTTTTACGTCTCACCAACAGCTGCTAAGGTCATACGGAGATGGGACCACGGTTTAAAGTCTCATTGAAAGTCTGGAGAAGGCCGGATCGATCATGAAAATAGGAAGCAATGATCTAAATAGTCCAGTCGGGGACGTAAAAGTTAAAACATCAACTTAAACATACAAAATCTCAATGAAACCATTTCATCTTGAGCCATTATTGGTTCTATTGAAACTCATTTAAAAGAGTTTGGACATTCTATCCAATGTTGGTATAGTAGTCGCAGATAAGATTGACTAGGCGGAGCTATCGTTTGTACCTGCCTTAGGAATATCCCACTAAAAAAAGGTAAACCAAATCATCCGATTGTGTGAATTCAACTGTAACACAAGCATAGCTGTTGGGTATGTGACCATTTCATCCGCTTGTAGAAAGCATGAGAAAGGCACTCTACCAAATCTTCTGGTGGACTCAGCCAATTTGACATATATTGACAACACCTGAATAGCTCCGCCTAGTCAATTACTATATAATGTTCATTTATTGCCCTTGTGTGAGGGGTATATGTGACCAGCCATGAGATTTTGGGTCCAAATGGGGTCCATGACCGAAAATGAGTTTTTGCCATTTTCTGATAGCTTTATAATACTGAAGTGCATGTGTGAAATTTCAGATGAAAACATTGAGCGGTATACGAGATATAGGTCTTTAAAGACTGACCCTGAATATGCGAAAATTGCATTTTCAGTCATTTTAGATGTATATTTGCTAGTTATTCTTGACTTCAAAGCCTCATTAAGCATTCAGAGAAAACAAAATATCAGCAAATCATGCTTTCACACATTTATTTATTCACCCAGTAGCAATCATTCGTTATATATCTGTTGGGAAAAATCCTGTTGCCATGGCAACAAATTTAAAATAGATGGATATAGAGTAGCCCACCTACTTACATTATATGTATGTATGTCACCAATATCAATTTGTTTGAATGCTACGTACATCTAAATAGCCAAGGTTTGGACTGTACCAATTACTTTAACTGCAAAGTCTGGCTTTTGGGAGCAGACTTATTAACGCACATTGCTACATTCAAGGTCATAGTGGTGGAATGAATGATTTCATGGTGGCTAATAAAATATGAATTCCATATGAAAATTAATAATAATAATAATAATAATAAAAACACAGAAAATTTACGCACAATCCTTTACTTTTTGACAAAATTGTATGTACAGCAAAATTTTGTATTGTAAATAAATCATTAATCTGCATTAAATAGTGGCATACCGGTACATGTAATTCATAAGTATTTTGTCAGATTATCCCACCCACCAACATATTACTAGTATTATCATGATTTTTGATCTATGATCGCAGAATGAAGTAAAGTTGACATTTACATCCTTGTGTGAGTAAGTGAGTATGTGTGCAATTGCGTATGCAAACTGTACAAATGTAAAGCTAATACCGGTAGCATCTCCTTGTCATGGACATCCTTGCAAAACAAACTTTACATACCGCCACCTACCATCAGGGCTTGGAGAAATAAACTGGCTACATTGTGCCTACCTGACGTAACATGAGCACAATTTTATAAAATGCTAAAGAGGTCTTAGATTGTCCAGGCAAAGCAGTTATAGCGAGATTGTTCTGCAAATAAACCCTAGCAGTTTGTTTATGCAGGGGGTTTGATATGTAATATTTTCTCAATGCCGGGTAAAAGTCCCATAAGATTGATATCAATGTTTCCAAAATGACATAAATAGTGTTGACAAGGTTGTATAACACAAACAAACAAACAAAAGCTTTATACAGAGAATTGTGGGTTATAAGGGTATCTGTTATTTTAACTAACATAGTTATGGATACTTGGAAGAACCATTTCTATCATGCATGATACAATCTCGCTATACCAAAATTTCGACAGATTAATGTCCTTCTGTGGAACACATGGGCCTATCAGTTAAATATAATGAGGTATAACCTTGCCATAAAATTAAGTCAGTTATTCCATTCCACACAGGAAGATGTGTTTGAATATTGTAAGGGCACCACTTGTCACGATAAACCAGAAGGTCGAGAGAGGGTTGCACGGCTATAATACATATGTGGGCTCTACCAGGGTCATAGAGAATTCCTAGTAAAAGTGAATACCACCAGCAATTATTTAAAATTATAACTTAAATTATCTTTTTTTCTGAACAATAAAACTGTCATATCATTTTCGGAGTAAAATTACATTGCAATGTTTGACACAGGCAAACCCGCAGTTACAGTAATACTTTATGCAAACAAAATTAAAGTACTTACAAACTAACATCACCAGACATGACCAGTACACTAATACCAATCAAAACATGCAGTTGCAGCTGTATTCGCAGTTTCAGCAACAGAAACAAACACATTAATATAGAGTCAAAACATTTATTTCATATATTATCATTAAAAGTGATGATAATTCAAATGACTTCAAATGATACTTGACTTGCAGTTATTGAATTGATTCATATACATAAACTGGTGTTGTTTTCCCTCACCCATCAGGGCTTGGAGAAATATACGAGGCTGCATGGTGTATGTACATGTACTTCAGTGTTAAGCTGAAACAACCGAACATTTCAGTACTGGTAAATTAAATGCTGCGGGCTATTTTTTCTAAATCGTAAGGTAAATGGTAACACAGGCTGTTCCATTCCTTTTTTCTTTCCTTTTTTCATTTGGTGGGTGGGGTGATTCTACGGTCTTTTCAAGATTATTTCACATATCGAGCCGATCGTTATTCAATGGTGGGCGAAAACTGGAGTACCCGGAGAAAAAAATGACTATCCGTTGCATAGTTTGGTGTCTCACATGTGACCAGAGCCAGACTCGGACTCAGTACCGTAATTACTTTATGTTATATTCGTGTAAGACTATAAATCTCGATTTTAAAATCTGTTAGCCTGGAGTCGTCATTCTACCAACCTACAATTCTCAATACATCCAACTTATGGGAGTATAGAATTCAAAGTAACTTTTTGTGCAACCCTTGAATTGGAAGTGGTGCATATACGTGTACATGTGCATATACGTGTACATATATACGATGTTCCCAGTGATAGGTGCAAAAGTAACATTAATTAAATTGATTGATTGATTTGAGGTTTAACGTCCCCGTCAACACTGTAAAGGTCATTTTGGAGACATTGCTTCCAATTTTGTGGGACTTTAATCCGACATTGAGATGAAATGACATCTCAAGCCCTGTCGCCCAATGAAACCAATAGGGTTTATCAGCATGGACGGTCCGACTCGCACCGCTTTGCCTGGGCAGATCCTCTAATCGGTTTACCAGTACTCGTGTGCGGGTTGGAATCGTGGAAGCATCATGCAGCCCATATGTTTCTTCAAGCCCCAATGGGATGGGGCCGAACATTTATTAAAGTGTCTTGCCAAAGGGCACGACATTTCCACAACTCAGTAGCAAATAATTTTCCTTTAAGTAATCAACACATTATTTATTGTTTGATTACACCAAAGGCTCTCATGAACTTATCCGTCCGCATTCATGAAGGTGCTGATTTTGACACAATATGGTCTTACACTGTGCTTTGATTGATGACCACTATACTGCTAGCTTATTGCATGCTGATCAGGAATTAAATCTGGATAGAAGTGGCTGAAAATGAGGGGCATACTCGTGTGCTATTTAGTTAACAAATTATTTGATATAAAATAGGCAAATTAGATTTGAAAGACTTAATGTGTAATGCCAGCTCTGCTGTTGTTGACATCATGGACCCTTTGTAAAAAAACTTCTGAATCAAGGGATCTAATAAAGCCGAACCGTGCGAAAGTGCAAATTAATTAGCCTATCAGAGTTGATCAGGAGAAGGCAGGTTCGATATCTGCCGGGTTCAGCAACATTCTTGCATGAAGATTGATTATGAAATCTTTTCTACGGTCATTCTCTCCCTTCCCCTTATTCAAGAAGGGCAGTTGTCAGTTTCTGGCGAAAGAATGTGCACTGTACTAGTTAACAACTTACATATTAGCCTACCCAGGAAAAGTGTGGACAGGTGAACTGACCGGCACAAAATGATCTAGTTAGTGTTGACAGGGCTTTAAGCTCCAATACAAACAAACAAACCTGAAACGAACAATTATCCAAGAAATACTATGATCCAAAATTTCGTACTTTGAACTTTTGGTGATCATGTATATGGTGTTAAAGGAATGTAATTCTCGCAACAATCCTGCAAAATTCTTATTTAAAAAGAAAGAAAAAAAAAGCTGAAAAAAGGGGTTCAGGAAGGGACTCGAACCAGCGATCCCATTCTTGAAGGGGAGGTGCTCTGCCGATTGCGCTACTCGGCGCTGTTACAAAACGGGACGATTTAGAACTATTTACATAAAACGGCACGGCCAATATTACCGGTCAAAATTCTTTTTCGTCAGATCTTCCAAGTATGAAAACAAGAAACAGCTTTTTATTTTTGCTTATAAATCCTAAGCAAACTTTATAATTTACAATATAAAAGGCTAATGTTTAAAAAATTATTAGCAACAGGTGCGTCATAAATTAGCTACGTCAACTATGACGTCGCGATTTATTCACGTTTTCTCGGAATGACGTAATGCCCCATTTGGGCACAAAATCTCATGACGCGTCACATATGATGATTTGTTTAGCCAATCAGGTAATATTGCCTGAGAGCAATATTACCTTTCAAGCGTGAATAAATCGTCATGTATTCCCCTCACACGCGGGCAACAATTGATTTATTTTTCCTGATTTTTGGCATCTTTAGATTCTTTCTGTTAACACACTTGTACATGTACATTTGAGCAGTTACATCAGAGGGGTATATGATAATTTATGGCACTGCATGTGACTTCTGGAGATTCTTTCAGTGAATGCACTTGTACTTTGAAGCAGTGACAGAGGGGAATATTGGAGAGGACTATGATATTTAGCATGTATGGCATGCTCTGAACCAATCAGACTTCTAGAATAGCTCATGAATATTAATGAGGTATAATATTGAGAGTTAACTGTACTGTTTTGACTTACTGATGTGTTTTTGTCCCCAACAGAGATTGGCCAAGAAATACCGTAACCAGAGGTTCAAGTGTGGAGAGGATGATGAAGGGTATTCGGTGAAGTTAAAAATGAAATATTTCACCGAGTACATGGGCAGTAATATAGATGACAGTCCACTGTATATATTTGATAGCAGCTATGGAGAGGTATCGAAAGACAAATTATAATACACCGAAACTTCCGCATAACACTGGCCCTGAGATTATAAAATGTTTTCATGCTCAGCTCACTTGAGCAGAAAAATACGAATGCTTATACATGTAAATTTAAAAATACTGATAAAATGGGTACATGTACCTTGATTACCTAGTTTTCACACCTTACCACACTATTAATTGCCATCTTATCATTAAGCCATAGGCGAGTATTCACAGTTTAATAGTGTTGACAACTTGAGTAAATAAGCGAGAATACAGGTATTGTCTTGGCTGATGGTATTCTGACTGCCGAGTTTGGCAGAAAAATGGGGAAAAAAATTGACCATTTTCAAAACTGGCGAACAAAAGCAAAATAATGGAGCGACAGACCAACAGTGTTATAACGATTTCCACACAACAAACGGCCCCATGCATGCAGATGCACAGATGAAAACAGCGTCTGCATTGCTCTGTTTTGGCGCAAAAAATGTTTAACATATACAGGACTGGTGTCAATTTAATTTCACACCTTGTCCAGCTTATTTTTAATGCCTTAGGCGAATATTCACAGTTTCATAGTGTTGACAGCTTGAGTAAATTGGCGAGTATACATGTCTTATCATGGCCGACGATGTTGTGACTGCCGAGTTCCGCGAAAAAAAAGGGCAAAATTTTCAGCCAAACTTTCCAAACTGGGGGAAAATGTAAAAAAAAAAAACGGGAGCCACAGACCAACAGCGTTATAACAATTTCGCGTTTTAAGCGTCAGCGTTATAACGACTCTACAGTGTATTTTTTCTGCTTAGATCAGCGGAAGCTAATATTTATCCTACTCATAATTATTAAAATGCCAACAAATGTTGGCATTTCAATATTTATGAGCAGGATAAATTCATGCTCAGTTGAGTTGAGCATGAAAGAAGTTTTATAACCTCGGACCCTGGTGTTGGGATTCAAAGCAGAAACAATGTTGGTTTAACTGCCATGTTATATCCAAACTAAAATGTTTAAATTGTATAGAAAAATGTCCAATTATGTTCATTTTTCTAAATACACTGCAACTTCGTTATAGCGCTGATCGTTTAAGCCCGGAAATCAGTATAATGCGGTTGTTCCATGGTTCCCGTTTTTTTTTTTTTTTTTTTTTCATAATTTAAGACAAAAAACACTTTTTGCCCCATGAATTATGGTAAAAAACTACTGTGTATTGGTTTCAAACCTGTGAGAAAAAAAGCAGTAAAAATGTCAGTCAGTCATGTGGATTAACGGACCGGTGCACTTAATCTACCTGTTGACCTACAAACTTGAACATGTGTAATGGTAATTGTCAATCAAACTATCACCTTTACTTTTAGGGCCAGTCTCTTGAAAAGACTAAATGACAATTTTGAGTACCTATCTTTCGAAGTGACTTGATAATTTTTAGGACACTTCTCTTGAAGATGACAATTAATTTATGGGACTGACTTTCTAGTCTTTAGAATCATTTTCAACACAACTTGGTAATGTTAGAACCACTGAACTAGTCACTTAAAATGGCTATTTTTAAAACCAGTCTCTTTGAAGATGCTTGATAAATATACATAAAGAAACAGTTTCTTGAAGATGTCTTGATAATATTTAGGATCAGTCTTTTCAAAATGACTTTAAGTATCTTCTGCTTTACAGCATCCAAAAAAGAAGCGATTATTAGAAGATTATGAAATACCCGAGTTCTTTCAAGATGATTTGTTCAGATATGCCGGAGAGGAGAAAAGACCACCATATAGGTACACAGAAATCACTTCCTTGCTTAACCCTTGTCCTGCTGAATATTTAAATATGCCACACCCACTACTGATTATTAACCAATCAGATTTCTTGATGCAAATCATTGCAACAAATTCATAAACAGAATGGCAAACAATGTAGATCCTGATCAGATGGCTTCTTAAGAAGCCATCTGATCTGGATCTTCATTGTTTGAAAGATAAGACATATCAGGGCTCAGCAGGACAAGGGTTAACACATGAATACCGTAAAAATCTTAAAAATTCGGACACCTTGAGGACTTGCTATAATTCTTCCTAAAGTTTTAACAAATTTGTTATGTCTACAGCAAGAGGCCCAAACGGTGCAGACGTAATGGCAAACAGTGTAGACCCTGATCAGACTGCTCCTGAAGGAGCAGTCTGATCAGGGTCTGCACTTTCTACATAGTTTTCTTTAAGCAAGAGGCCCAAACGGTGCAGACAAAATGGCAAACAGTGTAGTCTCTGATCAGACTGCTCCTGAAGGAGCAGTCTGATCAGGGTCTGCACTGTTTCTACACTGTTTTCTTTGAGCCTATCTGTCCCAATACTTAGGATCATTACGGTATCCTATCACTTAGACTAGGTTCTGAATCGGGGTTGAATATATCAGACATCCCTTTAGATGGAAATGCCCAAATTGAACCCATGCTCAAGAAAGGTTCTTTTAACACTGATTAAATTGTTATTGTAAAGAGATCTATGATCCCAGGGAAATTACAGTATACATTGAGGAACATACATGAGCGGTATTTTCTTATAAAATTAATATCATGTTAACAAGTCTGTGTAATGAGCGCCCCGCTACAGCCCACTTTATTTTCTTATTTTTCCTCCAAGACATTGGTTGTGGATACTCGTTAGAACTGCCTCAGTGAGGTGGTTCTAACGTGCACCCACAACCTACGTTGGGAATATAAATAAGAAAAATATCACAGATTTTCATTTTGTGATATATGAAAATGCACGTCTTACGGATGTGTTATTGTAATGATGAAACTAGCCTATGGTGAGTCATAAATTTCATATAAAATGTCCACAGATGTAAGATTCTCTGTGTCATATAACAGTTTAAAACTCAGATTTTATGCCAAAGTATTTCAATATGGTTGTCATGGATAACCTCAAGAGTTAACGCAACCCTGTCTGATAACAGGTTTGGTCATTTTTGATTGTTTGTTTTGAGGTTTTACACTCCTGTCATCATTCTTTAGATCATTTTGGAGATGTTGCTTCCGATGTTGTGGATCATTTACCCGCCATTGAGATGAAATGACATCTCAAGCCCTACCAACCAAACAAACCGCTAGAGCTTAAGGAATGTTCCAACTTGGGACAACTTCCTGTGCAGGCTTATACCTTCTAAGCTGTTTACCCCAGTACTGAAGTTTGGTTGGTTTCAGCTCTGCAGGGAAGCACCATGCAGTCCAATCTATTTCTCCAGGCCCAGTAGGTGGGGTGGGGTGCTCATGCATGGTTGCATTATTTTTAGCTCACCTGTACGAAAGTACAGAAGAGCTATAGCAGTCACATTGGCGTTGGCGTGAACGTATTTGTGTTTCTTGCCCACCAGACAAGGAAATCCATGATTTTACCCTGGGATAGAAATTTATGTTCTGACCCTGGTGTTCCGACCCAAAATCGAACATAATCGCGTGTTTGACAAATGCACTGGTTGAATACGACCTCGTATGCGCCGTTGTTAAGGTTGACATCACAGCACGTTACGTGATGTCACTAAATATTCCTGCAGTGTCAACACAATATGACGGACGTTGGAAACCGAAGTGACTGCAGCATTAAAAATCCGCGCTAAGAAATGGAAGGTACATGTGTGCAAGAAAAAGAATCCAATATAGGTGTGAGGGGTGGATAGAAAATTCTGTCCCTCGGGATCACTGTCCGGCATCACTCGGCAAGCCTTGTGATGCCGGACAGTGACCCTCAGGACAGATTTTTCCATCCACCCCTCACACCCATATAAGATTCTTATATTGTCACTCAAAGCTTTTGGTTAAAGTTTTCTATTGCTCTATATCTCTAAAATCACTTGATGGATTTAGTTACTTCTTGAACTGATGTTACATATTGGTCTAAGTTTTGCACAGTACCAGCCCCAACCCTCTCAGTGACCTTGAGGGCAAGGTCACATACTTAGAAATTTTATGTTGAAGTTTTTGGTTAATGTTTTCTATTGCTCTATATCTCTAAAATTTGTTTGTTTGTAGTGTAGTTTAATGGCCCAGTAAACACTATTTAGGTTATTTTTGAGCCGGTAAGTTTATCTATCCACACTTTTCCTGGGCAGGCTTATACGTAAGTCATTTACCAGTCCAGTGCACATTCTTTCGCCAGAAACTGACAACTGCTCTTCCTGAATCAACAGAAGGGAGAGAATGACCGTAGAAAAAATTTCTTGATCATTCTCCGTGAAAGAATGTTGCCGACCCCACAGGTATCGAACCCGCATCCTGATTACCAGTCAGACATGCATCCGACTAAGCTACCGAGGCCAGCCCCACAGAGGACATATCCTGGGCCAGCATGGTGATGGTTTAGTTCTTGAGTTATCTGGCTATAGCATATCAGAAAAAATAGTTTGTTTTTTGCCTGTCAGTACCAGAGGTGCGGAAAATTGTCACAAGGCTATTGGATACTGGCTGTCCTATTTCTGAGGTGTCTACTCTAGAAAAGCCTAACAAAATGCATGTTATTAACCTGCAGTGGTAGGGTATCATGCAGTGTTAGCCATGCTTTTGTTCGTATTTCAGGTGGTTTGTGATGGGTCCTGTTCGTTCAGGTACCGGTATTCATATAGATCCACTGGGAACCAGTGCATGGAATGCCTTGGTGGACGGTCATAAAAGGTGGGTACCAAAAACAAAAGATAATCGTATGTGCACACAATCAATATTGTCAGATTTGACAGTTGTCAAATTTCACAGTACAGTCAAACTTCGATGGCTTGAATACCTCTGGGACCATGACATTTTATTCAAGACATGTAGTTCGGCCCATTGAGGGTTAATCATAGTACAAGGTCAGGAGATATAATACACATTAAAAAAACATGCTTATACAAATGTATTGTAAATTTTATAGCTGGAAAAAATTAAGATGAAAAATTGTGATATTTTTCTTATTTCTGCTCAAAATATAGATTGTGGGTACACGTTAGAACCGCCTCTAGAACCGGGCGGTTCTAACCAAGGTTGGTCGGTAAATACCGGTGGTGGGAATTCCCACTGGTATTAACCGGTAAATACCGTCCTGGGAAATACTCCAAATTTCAGCAAAAGTGGGAAATACTGGGAGTGGGAAATAGTGGGAAATATGATTTTTGTTTAGTTAATTCATAGAAAAACACTATTAATATTTGTGTAATTTAATTGAAATAATGACCAGTTAGCTATTTTGCAATATGCCTCTCCATACATACATGTATATGTCATAAGTTTGCTTTTACTCACCCAAACACAAGTATAAATATAAAGTGATCTTTTGTTATGTAGGGTGCAGAGAGTTATTTAAAATGACTCCTATGCTTAAGAAGATACAATACTCCCCATATGTGGGACAGACATGCCTGGGCAAACAGTGCAGACCCAGATCAGAATCATTCAGCTTCTTTAAGAGAGTTTGCCATTGGAACTACATGTTTTGTATGCTTTAGTGTAACATTAAATCACAAGGTTCAATTTTTTTTAGCTCACCTGACCGAAGGTCATGGTGAGCTTTTGTGACAGTAAGATGTCCGGCGTCGTCGTGCGTCGTCCGTCGTCCGTCGTCCGTCGTGCGTCGTCCGTGCGTAAACTTTTTCTTGTGAACACACTAGAGGCCACAGTTTTGGTCCAATTATCATCAAACTTGCTCAGAATGATAATCATGACAATATCTCGGTCAAGTTCGAATTTGGGTCATGTCGGGTAAAAAAGTAGGTCAGTAGGTCAAATCATAGAAAAACCTTGTGAACACTCGAGAGGCCACAATTTTGGTCCAATCATCATCAAACTTGCTCAGAATGATCATTGTGACAATATTTTAGTGAAGTTTGAATATGGATCATGTCGGCTTAAAAAGTAGGTCAGCGGGTCAAATCATAGAAAAACCTTGTGAACACCCTAGAGGCCACAATTTTGGTCCAATCATAATCAAACTTGCTCAGAATGATCATCATGACAATATCTTGGTCAAGTTCGAATATGGGTCATGTCCGGTCAAAAAGTAGGTCAGTAGGTCAAATCATAGAAAAACCTTGTGAACACTCTGAAGGCCACTGTTTTGGTCCAATTATCATGAAACTTGCTCAGAATGACCATTGTGACAATATTTCAGTCCAGTTCAAATATGGGTCATATCGGGTTAAAAAGTAGGTCAGCGGGTCAAATCATATAAAAACCTTGTGAACACCCTAGGGGCCACAATTTTGGTCCAATCATAATCAAACTTGCTCAGAATGATCATCATGACAATATCTCGGTCAAGTTTGAATATGGGTCATGTCCGGTTGAAAAGTAGGTCAGTAGGTCAAATCATAGAAAAACCTTGTGAATACTCAGGAGGCCACAAGTTTGGTTAAATCATTAATCTTGCTCAGAATGGTCATTGTGACAATATCTTGGCTAAGTTTGAATAAAGGTCTTTTCGGGTCAAAAAGTAGGTCAGTAGGTCAAATTAAAGAAAAAACTTGTGAACACTCTAGTTTTACATAGACTTATATAGGGAAAATCTTTAAAAATCCTTTTCTCTGAAACCACAAGGCCTAGGTCTTTTATATTTGGTATGAAGCTTCATCTAAAAGACCCCTAACAAGATTATTCAAATGATAGTGCTGAGGCCAAAAATGTCCCCGCCCCCGGGCCCTTTGGTTTTACATAGGCTTATATAGGGAAAATCTTTAAAAATCTTCTGCTCTGAAGCTGCAAGGCCCAGGACTTTGATATTTGGTATTAAGCTTTATCTAGTGGACCCCTACCAAGATTGTTCAAATTATAGTGCTGGGGCAAAAAATGCCCCCGTTCCGGGGCCCTTTGGTTTTACATGGCCTTATATAGGGAAAATCTTTAAAAATCTTCTTCTCTGAAACCGCAAGGTCCAGGACTTTGATATTTAGAATGAAGCTTCATCCATTGGACCTCTACCAAGATTGTTCAAATTATCGCCCTTGGGCCAAAAATGCCCCCGCTCAGGGGCCCTTTGTTTTTACATAGACTTATATAGGGAAAATCTTTAAAAATCCTTTTCTCTGAAACCACAAGGCCTAGGTCTTTTATATTTGGTATGAAGCTTCATCTAAAAGACCCCTAACAAGATTATTCAAATGATAGTGCTGAGGCCAAAAATGTCCCCACCCCCGGGCCCTTTGGTTTTACATAGGCTTATATAGGGAAAATCTTTAAAAATCTTCTGCTCTGAAACTGCAAGGCCCAGGACTTTGATATTTGGTATTAAGCTTTATCTAGTGGACCCCTACCAAGATTGTTCAAATTATAGTGCTGGGGCAAAAAAAGCCTCCACCTGGGGCCCTTTGGTTTTACATAGGCTTATATAGGGAAAATCTTTAAAAATCTTCTTCTCTGAAACCGCAAGGCCCAGGACTTTGATATTTTGTATGAAGCTTCATCTAGTGGACCCCTACCAAGATTGTTCAAATTATAGCCCTTGGGCCAAAAATCCCCCTGCTCAGGGGCCCTTTGGTTTTACATAGACTTATATAGGGAAAATCTTTAAAAATCTTCTTCTCTGAAACCGCAAGGTCCAGGACTTTGATATTTAGAATGAAGCTTCATCCAATGGACCTCTACCAAGATTGTTCAAACTATCGCCCTTGGGCCAAAAATGCCCCCGCTCAGGGGCCCTTTGTTTTTACATAGACTTATATAGGGAAAATCTTTAAAAATCCTTTTCTCTGAAACCACAAGGCCTAGGTCTTTTATATTTGGTATGAAGCTTCATCTAAAAGACCCCTAACAAGATTATTCAAATGATAGTGCTGAGGCCAAAAATGTCCCCGCCGCCGGGCCCTTTGGTTTTACATAGGCTTATATAGGGAAAATCTTTAAAAATCTTCTGCTCTGAAACTGCAAGGCCCAGGACTTTGATATTTGGAATTAAGCTTTATCTAGTGGACCCCTACCAAGATTGTTCAAATTATAGTGCTGGGGCAAAAAAAGCCTCCGACTGGGACCCTTTGGTTTTACATGGCCTTATATAGGGAAAATCTTTAAAAATCTTCTTCTCTGAAACCGCAAGGCCCAGGACTTTGATATTTTGTATGAAGCTTCATCTAGTGGACCCCTACCAAGATTGTTCAAATTATAGCCCTTGGGCCAAAAATGCCCCCGCTCAGGGGCCCTTTGGTTTTACATAGACTTATATAGGGAAAATCTTTAAAAATCTTCTTCTCTGAAACCACAAGGCCTAGGTCTTTTATATTTGGTATGAAGCTTCTTCTAAAGGACCCCTACCAAGATGATTCAAATTATAGTGCTGGGGCCAAAAGTGGCCCCGTCCCGGGGCCCTTTGGTTTTACATAGACTTATATAGGGATAATCTTTAAAAATCTTCTCTGAAACCACAAGGCCCAGGACTTTGAAATTTGGTATGAAGTTGCATCTAATGGACCTCTACCAAGATTGTTAAAATTATAGCCCTGGGGCCAAAAATGCCCCCACTCTGGGGCCCTATGGTTTTACATAGACTTACATGGGGAAAATCTTCAAAAATCTTCTTCTCTGAAACCACAAGGCCTGGGTCTTTGATATTTGGTATGAAGCTGCATCTAGTGGACCTCTATCAAAATTATTCAAATTATAGCCCTGGTACCAAAAATGTCCCCGCTCCGGGGCCCTTTGGTTTTGCATAGACTTATATAGGGAAATCTTTAAAAATCTTCTCTGAAACTGCAAGGCCAAGGCCTTTGATATTTAGTATGGAGCTTTATCTAGTGGACCTCTACCAAGATTGTTCAAATTATAGCCCTGGGGCCACAAATGCCCCCACCCCGGGCCGGGGCCCTTTGTTTTTACATAGATTTATATAGCCCTGGGGCCATTTGGTTTTGCATAGGCTTATGTAGGGAATATCTTTAAAAAAAATCTTCTTCTCTGAAACTGCAAGGCCCAGGTCTTTGAAATTTGATGTGTAGCTTTATCTAGTGGACCTTTGCCAAGATTGTTCTAATTATAGCCTTTGTTGATGTTTGGTATGAAGCTTCACCTTTAAGACCTCCCTCAACATTATGCACATTAAAACCCTGGGGCCAATAATGGCCCTCTCTGGGGCCCACTTGTTACACTATGGATCAGGTGAGCGATCCAGGGCCATCATGGCCCTCTTGTTTAGATTTACAACAACTCTTTGGATGTTTGAAATTTAAGGATGTTTACACTAGAAAAAGGTTTGTTTGCAAGTGTGTCAAGTAATTATACTCCTAATGCCTAAAAGGTGTGATAATTTAATTGTTTGTTTGGACAGGTATTAAAAGACCACAGTTAATTTAAGGGTTTCTTAAATTAGCTACAGATACTCTGTTAACAAAGTATTAAAATTACAAGTCAAAGTTAAAAACTAATATTTTAGAATCATGTTTGAAAAAAAAATATACATTCTATATGAAGGCAAGGGTCAAGTTATTCAATATAAAAAGGGCTGGATAATTCTCGACAATTTCACTTATCCTACATAACTAAGTGCATGTAAACTTTGATAAATGTCGTAAGGTATAGACAAACTTTTTACTTGTCCTTTAATTTTTTTTTTGTCATTGCAAGCAGACAAGTGGAATTTTCGAGCCCTGCATGAACTTTAAATAATTTTGCTTTTAAATAGCTAGGTAGTTGGGGTATATTAAGCAGTCTCAATTGGTACCACCAATGTAAATATATATTTCCCAGTATTTCCCGGGAATTCCCTGTATTTCCCGGGAATTCCCTGTATTTCCCGCCGTCCAGGGAAATATGAGTATTTCCCGCTTTTTTGCCAACCTTGGTTCTAACAAGTACCGACAAACTATATTTTAGAGCAGAAATAAGAAAAATAAGGTATGCCCCTGCAAACCCCAGTTTTACTATATAAAAGTGGGGTGTAAGGGGGTCAAAATTATAAAGACATGTTTTAGTGATGAGATAACTTCAATTTTTTTATGCCCCCGGAATCTAAGATTCTGGGGGGCATATAGTTTTTGGTCTGTCCGTCTGTTTGTCTGTTTGTCCGTTTGTCTGTTTGTCCGTTTGTCCGTTTCTCCGTCTGCAAAAACTTTAACATTGGGCATAACTTTTGAATGGTAAGTGATAGAGCTTTCATATTTCACATGTGCATTCCTTGTCACAAGACCTTTCAAGAGGTACCATAAATTTTGACCTCGTGACCTTGGACCTTGACATTTGACCTACTTTTGGCCTCATTTTTAAAAACTTTAACATTGGCCATAACTTTTGATTGGTAAGTGATAGAGCTTTCATATTTCACATGTGCATTCCTTGTCACAAGACCTTTCTATTGGTACTATAATTTTTGACCTCATGACCTTGACCTTGGCATATGACCTACTTTTTTAAAAACTTTAACATTGGCCATAACTTTTGATTGGTAAGTGATAGAGCTTTCATATTTCACATGTGCATTCCTTGTCACAAGACCTTTCTATTGGTACTATAATTTTTGACCTCATGACCTTGACCTTGGCATTTGACCTACTTTTTAAAAACTTTAACATTGGCCGTAACGTTTTATTGGTAAATGGTAGAGCTTTCATATTTCACGTGCATTCCTTGTCACAAGACCTTTCTAATGGTACCATAATTTTTGACCTCATGACCTTGACCTTGATGTTTGACCTACTTTTTAAAAACTTTAACATTGGCCATAACTTTTGATTGGTAAATGGTAGGGCTTTCATATTTCACATGTGCATTCCTTGTCACAAGACCTTTCTAGTGGTACCATAATTTTTGACCTTGTGACTTTGACCTTGATGTTTGACCTACTTTTTAAAAACTTTAATATAGTCCATAACTTTTGATTGGTAAGTGATAGAGCTTTCATATTTCACATGTGTATTCTTTCTCACAAGACCTTTCCAGTGGTACCATAATTTTTTACCTCGTGACCTTGTGGCCTCAACCATGACATACTTTAGTGATGGGGCTTTCATATTGCACAGGCGCTGTCCGGGGGCATCGGTGTTTCACAAACACATCTTGTTTAAAATGAACATCTGTTGTGTGTGCTCAAAAGAATCACCTCAATTTATGAGTACACACAACATACATTTTCAAGATAAACCCCAGTTTTTTGTTTAGATGGGCATTCATTTCACAGACTAGTTAACATGTGATCAATTTTGTCAAATTCAAATTGTGTCAAATTCCACAAGGTTAATGATGAGGACAGATTGTTCAACCATTTTTTATGGCAAAATCAATTCAATAAATTATCAGAGACAGTGAATAAGGTTGTGCCCTCACAACCAATCGTGTCAGTATGTTCCAAAAAATATCACCTGGCTTAGTTGTGCTTTAACAGTGACTTAGGGCCCCTGTTAGACTAGCTACTAGTCAGATATCGTATTTTAAAGTTAATAAGTCAAATATCCTACTATATTAATTGTTTCACTTCCTTTCCCCTCTCTGATAGCAACTTGTTATATCTTGGGAGCTTGATGTCTGAGACAAGATCTAACAAGGTTTTATATTTGATAGAAAAACACATGAAGATTGGTCATTCTGACATCAAGGTCTAGGAGCTAGACTAGGCCCCTGTGCCAAGGTTGGCAAAAAAGCGGGAAATACTCATATTTCCCTGGACGGCGGGAAATACAGGGAATTCCCGGGAAATACAGGGAAATCCCGGGAAATACTGGGAAATATATATTTACATTGGTGGTACCAATTGAGACTGCTTAATATACCCCAACTACCTAGCTATTTAAAAGCAAAATTATTTAAAGTTCATGCAGGGCTCGAAAATTCCACTTGTCTGCTTGCAATGACAAAAAAAAAATTAAAGGACAAGTAAAAAGTTTGTCTATACCTTACGACATTTATCAAAGTTTACATGCACTTAGTTATGTAGGATAAGTGAAATTGTCGAGAATTATCCAGCCCTTTTTATATTGAATAACTTGACCCTTGCCTTCATATAGAATGTATATTTTTTTTTTTCAAACATGATTCTAAAATATTAGTTTTTAACTTTGACTTGTAATTTTAATACTTTGTTAACAGAGTATCTGTAGCTAATTTAAGAAACCCTTAAATTAACTGTGGTCTTTTAATACCTGTCCAAACAAACAATTAAATTATCACACCTTTTAGGCATTAGGAGTATAATTACTTGACACACTTGCAAACAAACCTTTTTCTAGTGTAAACATCCTTAAATTTCAAACATCCAAAGAGTTGTTGTAAATCTAAAAAAAAATTGAACCTTGTGATTTAATGTTACACTAAAGCATACAAAACATGTAGTTCCAATGGCAAACTCTCTTAAAGAAGCTGAATGATTCTGATCTGGGTCTGCACTGTTTGCCCAGGCATGTCTGTCCCACATATGGGGAGTATTGTATCTTCTTAAGCATAGGAGTCATTTTAAATAACTCTCTGCACCCTACATAACAAAAGATCACTTTATATTTATACTTGTGTTTGGGTGAGTAAAAGCAAACTTATGACATATACATGTATGTATGGAGAGGCATATTGCAAAATAGCTAACTGGTCATTATTTCAATTAAATTACACAAATATTAATAGTGTTTTTCTATGAATTAACTAAACAAAAATCATATTTCCCACTATTTCCCAGTATTTCCCACTTTTGCTGAAATTTGGAGTATTTCCCAGGACGGTATTTACCGGTTAATACCAGTGGGAATTCCCACCACCGGTATTTACCGACCAACCTTGCCCTGTGCCCTGGTGGGTAAGAGCACCGACTTGTAAATATTAGGTCTCCCTAAGCTGTGGGTTCAAGCATGTGAGTTGTCAAGTTCTGGAAGAGAAGGGCAAGTGTTTTTCCCTGGGTACTCCAGTATGCACCTGCTTCTGATTAAAGGTGCATTATTGGGCTACCGGGTCTCAAATTTTTTTTCTGGTTTTTATCTTCAATGCATACTCCTTTGTCATGTGTACACTTTTGGAGCCAAATACAGCTTCAGAACTTTGTGAAAATGGTCGTTTTCATTCGTGTTTACCCTTCGCTCTGAACATGTGTTCGGAATTTCTGTTCTAAAAATAAATCTGTCACTTAACACATACATGGCGACAGTATCGTCTCTGAGTGTCGTTACTTATAGCATGGTATTCAGCGTCATATTTTTTCCGATTCAGGCATACATGGCCTAAGCAAACAAGGCCAAAAATGAACGTCGCATAACGTCATATATGGGGATTCTATTTTTGTCACGAACTAAAAATAGATCCAACTAGTGTTCGAAACCTCGAATCCCTCTCAAACTCGTTTACCTGTCATCATAATTGTTCGTATTTTTGCATAAAATGCATTCATTTGTATTGTTTTAAAGAAAAATACCGGCTATATGTATTTTATTTTTGGAAGCATTTTTTCCAGATAGCTCAATAATGCACCTTTAAGGATCGATTAGATATATGGAAGTAATGTTTAAGGGGTCATAAAACCAAAATAATAAAAAAAAATGGTGACATAAGGGTTAATTTGTGTGTTTCAGATGGTGCTTACTGCCTACACACACACCAAAAGACTTATTGAAGGTGAAGTCAGGTGAAGGCGGGAAACAGCGTGATGAGGCAGTCACATGGTTTAATACCATATATCCTCGTACGCAACATGTCACTTGGCCTAAAGATTGTAAACCTGTAAGTACTGTTAACCCAATTTGTACCAGAAGCCGCAAAACGGGTAATTGGCAAACAGTGCAGGCCCAGATCAGACGTCGCAGAACGCGGCGTCTGATCAGGGCCTCCACTGTTTGCTTAAAGTTCAGTCATTTTCCAAATAACTTTTGAAGAAAACACAACCTGACGTCCTAAATTTTGAAATGGACTCCTGGTTTATATTAGGAGGAAGATTCCATTTGATCCAAAAAAAAAAAGAGTTAAATATGAAGGTTTGCAGTGTCGTAATGGCACTACGTGTTTTCTATATATAGCATACCATTTTTTCCTTGCGCCCCTGCCCATCGGGGCCTGGAGAGAAAGATTGGGCTGCAAGGTGCTTCCGGGCAGAGCTGAAACCGACCGAACTTGAGTACTGGTAAACAGCTTAGGTCTTAGCCTGCCCAGGAAAAGTGATGTGAGTCGGACCGCTCCTTAAACCCTGGCGGTTTCTATGGGCGGTAAGGCTTGAGATGTCATTTCATCTCAATGTCGGATAAAAGTCCCATAAAATTGGAAGCAACGTCTCCAAAATGACCTTAATAGTGTTGTCGGGGACATAAAACCTCAACTCAAACAAACCAAACCATATTTTCCTTAGATATGCCTGATCTAACAGTGTAAACTGAGACGAGATGCCATGTGCATCTCATCAGGGTCTACACTGTTTACTACACTGTAACACAGATAGCTATCTTGAGAAGCAACATCAGGTAGTAAATGAGCACCGCCAAGAGAATTTGTGTCTTCGAGCATTCCGTCATGACCAATTTTAACTGCGCATGCCCAGCCATTCAGATGGGCCAGGGATATGGCTTTCTGTCTGAAGGTTCCTCTTGATTCACTGCTTGTATAAGCAAGCAGAGAAGGTTCTGGCGAGACTGCGCAGATGCGCAGGCTCGCCTGAACCTTCGCTGCTCGCATAGGCGATAAGTAACAAAATCGCTTGACGGGGCCCAAATTATAATTTGTTTTCAAATTTTTGACAAGTATGGTAAGGAGTTTAGGTGTCCGAATTTTTAAGGTAAATACTGCTTCACCCATTAAGTACCAGAAACCCCAAAAGGGGTAATTGGCAAACAGTGCAGGCCAGATCAGACACCGCAGAAAGTGTGTCTGATCAGGGCCTACACTGTTTGCAAAAAGTTAAACCATTTTCCATATTGAAGAAAACACAACCTGAAACCCCAAAATTTTTAAGAGGACATGTGCTATATATAAGGCGGATTTTGTTTGTTTGATTTGAGGTTTAACATCCCCGTCAACACTGTAAAGGTCATTTTGGAGACATTGCTTCCAATTTTGTGGGACTTTTACCCGACATTGAGATGAAATGACATCTCAAGCCCTGCCGCCCAATGAAACCAATAGGGTTTATAAGCATGGATGGGTTGACTCGCACCACTTTGCCTGGGCAGGCTTAGATCCTCTAAGCGGTTTACCAGTACTCCTGTGCGGGTTGGTTTCAGCTCTGCGTGGAAGCATCATGCAGCCCATATATTTCTTCAAGCCCAGATGGGCTAGAGCTTGAAGTCTTCAGCAGAATTCTTGTGTTAGGTTCCTATCCAGTAATATTTACACTTGTCTTTGAGGTTCCTTTGATGATCTGTATCAGACCAGGTTCCAGTCGTCCAAAGCCTCACTAGCTTAACAACTTGTTAGTGGTCAAATTGTTAACTGTTCTAGCAAGAACAGTATTTAATGTAAAATTTTGTTATTTTGCTGAAAAAATCTGAGTAGCTTTTGCATACCCAAAAGTTACTCTTTTGTTTTCCCGATAGCTCAGTTGGTAGAGTGTCCGCTCCGGGGAACGGGAGGTCACGGGTTCGATCCCGGGCCGCGACATACCAAAGTCATTAAAAATGGTACTAGCTGCTCCTCGCTTTGCACTCAGATTTACAGGAAGGAGCTAGGACTGGTCGACCTAGTATCAGGATAATGTGACTGGGTGTGGTATCATGTAATGTGTCTGGGACATGATACTTCAGTGAGGCAGCACTATAAAAGTGAGCATTGAGCTCCCTGTCGCAACCAGACACCGCAGTGATATGACTGAAAAATTGTTGAAAGTGACGTTAAACCCGAATTCACACACAATACTCCTATGTTTTCAGCAAAAATATTAGTATACATGTATTTGCCATATTTAATGATCACAGTTTTAAGGATTCCTTAACTTTACTAATGGATCATATGATGTTGTAGTTAAGCAACATGAGAATAAACAAACATTTTGAGTGGTCAGTTTTATAAGCCAAGAATTCTTAAACTGGATCAAGCAATAAACACCACACCCTCGTTAAAACACGGTTCATTATAACACGGTTTACATATAACACGGTTTCAAGATGGATCCCAAAAATGTGTAGATTATATAGAAAAATGACCATAAATGGTCATTTTTCTATATAATCTACTAATTTTTGTTTCAATATAACTCGGTTGTTTTACTAACACAGTTGGACCCCATTAATAGTGTTATAAAGAGATTGTGGTGTATATACCTTGGATCCGTTTTGGCAAGTACGTATTTTTTAGTTAGGTCTGACTGACAATGAATGACATCTAAGATTTGTTTTGATTGGGTAGTGCATGAGTCAGTAATAAAAGGTATATGACTTTCTGTCTGAAGGTTCCTCTTGATTCACTGCTTGTATGAGCGAGCAGCGAAGGTTCTGGCGAGACTGCGCAGATGCGCAGGCTCGCCTGAACCTTCACTGCTCACATAGGCGATAAGTACCAAAATCGCTTGACGGGGCCCATTTTGTGTTTTGAATTCATACTTTGCCATCGGTTGATTGACAGGATGTTAGGATATATTGATGGATATTTTAAATCAAAATTAAAAAAAGGCCCATCGAAGTTTGTACAGTTTTCCGCCCACAGTTGAATGAACATTAAAACACTGAACAATATGAAAACATTCCCTATATAAATATACTGTAAACTTCACTGCGGGAAAAAAAAAAAAACGAAAATTTTAAGAAAAATTTGCGATATTTCTCTTATTTCTGCTTTAAAATATAGATTGTATGTACTTGTTAGATGTGCCTCACTTTTGTCTTATGTCTGCTCTAAAATATAGATTGTAGGTACTTATTAGAACTGCCTCATCAAGGTGGTTCTAACAAGTACCCACAATCTATATTTTAGAACTGCCTCATCGAGGTGGTTCTAACAAGTATCGCAATCTATATTTTAGAGCAGAAATAAGAAAAATAAGGTTTACCCCTGTAAACCCCAGTTTTTAGCTCTGCTGTTTTCGAAGAAAACGGCGAGGTATTGTCATAGCTCTGGCGTCGTCTGCGTCATCGTCTTCGCCGCGTCGTCGTGCAAAACATTTTGGACATTTTGTAATATCTCGGTCATCACTGAACATATTTACTTGAAACTCCCACTAGTTGTTAATCATACCAATAGGTGAGGTAACCAGCAAAATATTTTTGGCACAGTTATGCCCCTTTTTAGCTCACCTGTCACGTAGTGACAAGGTGAGCTTTAGGGATCACTTTTTGTCCGTCGTCCGTCGTGCGTGCGTGTGTGCGTGTGTGCGTGCGTGCGTAAACTTTTTCTTCAAATGACATCTCCTCCTAAACCACTGATCGGATTTTAACCAAACTTCACAGGAATGATCCTTAGGTGGTCCCCTTTCAAAGTTGTTCAAATGGTTCCGGTCCATTGCACATCTAGGTCACAGGAGCTAAAAATAGATTTCTAAAATGAAAACTTTAAAAATCTTCTTCTCTGAAACCGAAAGGCCCAGGTCTTCGATATTTGGTATGAAGCTTCATCTAGTGGACCTCTACCAAGATTGTTCAAATTATGGCCCTTGGGCCAGAAATGCCCCCGCCCCGTTGGCCTTTGGGTTTACATAGGCTTATATAGGGAAAATGTTTAAAAATCTTCTTCTCTGAAACCACAAGGCCCAGGTCTTTGATATTTGGTGTGAAGCTTCACCTAGTGGACCTCTACCAAGATTGTTCAAATTATAGCCCTAGGACCAAAAATGCCCCCGCCCCGGGGGCCTTTGGTTTTACATAGTCCTATATAGGAAAATCTTTAAAAATCTTCTTCTCTGAAACCGAAAGGCCCAGGTCTTCGATATTTGTTGTGAAACTTCATCTAGTGGACCTCTACCAAGATTGTTCAAATTATGGCCCTTGGGCCAGAAATGCCCCCGCCCCGGGGGCCTTTGGGTTTACATAGGCTTATATAGGGAAAATCTTTAAAACTCTTCTTCTCTGAAGCCACAAGGCCCAGGTCTTTGATATTTGGTGTGAAGTTTCACCTAGTGGACCTCTACCAAGATTGTTCAAATTATAGCCCTAGGGCCAAAAATGCCCCCGCCCCGGGGGCCTTTGGTTTTACATAGACCTATATAGGAAAATCTTTAAAAATCTTCTACTCTGAAACCGAAAGGCCCAGGTCTTAGATATTTGGTATGAAACTTCATCTAGTGGACCTCTACCAAGATTGTTCAAATAATGGCCCTTGGGCCAGAAATGCCCCCGCCCCGGGGGCCTTTGGGTTTACATAGGCTTATATAGGGAATATCTTTAAAACTCTTCTTCTCTGAAACCACAAGGCCCAGGTCTTTGATATTTAGTGTGAAGCTTCACCTAGTGGACCTCTACCAAGATTGTTCAAATTATAGCCCTGGGGCCAAAAATGCCCCCGCCCCGGGTGCCTTTGGTATTACGTAGGCTTATACAGGGAAAATCTTTAAAAATCTTCATCTCTGAAACTGCAAGTCTCAGATCTTTGATATTTGGTGTGAAGCTTCATCTAGAGGACCTCTACCAAGATTGTTCAAATTATAGCCCTAGGGCCAAAAATGCCCACGCCCCGGGGGCCTTTGGGTTTACATAGGCTTATATAGGGAAAGTCTTTAAAAATCTTCTTCTCTGACACCACAAGGCCCAGGTCTTTGATATTTGGTGTGAAGCTTCACCTTGTGGACCTCTACCAAGATTGTTCAAATTATAGCCCTAGGGCCGAAAATGCCCCCGCCCTGGGGGCCTTCGGTTTTACATACAGAGAAAATCTTTAAAAATCTTCTTCTCTGAAACCGAAAGGCCCAGGTCTTCGATATTTGGTATGAACCTTCATCTAGCGGACCTCTACCAAGATTGTTCAAATTATGGCCCTGGGGCCAGAAATGCTCCCGCCCCGGGGGCCTTTGTGTTTACATAGGCTTATATAGGGAAAATCTTAAAAATCTTCTTCTCTAAAACCGAAAGGCCCAGGTCTTTGATATTTGGTGTGAAGCTTCACCTAGTGGACCTCTACCAAGATTGTTCAAATTATAGCCCTAGGGCCATAAATGCCCCCGCCCCGGGGGCCTTTGGTTTTACATAGTCCTATATAGGAAAATCTTTAAAAATCTTCTTCTCTGAAACCGAAAGGCCCAGGTCTTCGATATTTGGTATGAAACTTCATCTAGTGGACCTCTACCATGATTGTTCAAATTATGGCCCTTGGGCCAGAAATGCCCCCGCCCCGGGGGCCTTTGGGTTTACATAGGCTTATATAGGGAAAATCTTTAAAACTCTTCTTCTCTGAAACCACAAGGCCCAGGTCTTTGATATTTGGTGTGAAGCTTCACCTAGTGGACCTCTACCAAGATTGTTCAAATTATAGCCCTAGGGCCAAAAATGCCCCCGCCCCGGGGGCCTTTGGTTTTACATTGTCCTATATAGGAAAATCTTTAAAAATCTTCTTCTCTGAAACCGAAAGGCCCAGGTCTTCGATATTTGGTATGAAACTTCATCTAGTGGACCTCTACCAAGATTGTTCAAATTATGGCCCTTGGGCCAGAAATGCCCCCGCCCCGGGGGCCTTTGGGTTTACATAGGCTTATATAGGGAAAATCTTTAAAACTCTTCTTCTCTGAAACCACAAGGCCCAGGTCTTTGATATTTAGTGTGAAGCTTCACCTAGTGGACCTCTACCAAGATTGTTCAAATTATAGCCCTGGGGCCAAAAATGCCCCCGCCCCGGGGGCCTTTGGTATTACATAGGCTTATACAGGGAAAATCGTTAAAAATCTTCATCTCTGAAACTGCAAGTCTAAGATCTTTGATATTTGTTGTGAAGCTTCATCTAGAGGACCTCTACCAAGATTGTTCAAATTATAGCCCTAGGGCCAAAAATGCCCATGCCCCGGGGGCCTTTGGGTTTACATAGGCTTATATAGGGAAAATCTTTAAAAATCTTCTTCTCTGACACCACAAGGCCCAGGTCTTTGATATTTGGTGTGAAGCTTCACCTTGTGGACCTCTACCAAGATTGTTCAAATTATAGCCCTAAGGCCAAAAATGCCCCCGCCCCGGGGGCCTTTGGTTTTACATAGTCCTATATAGGAAAATCTTTAAAAATCTTCATCTCTGAAACTGCAAGTCTCAGATCTTTGATATTTGGTGTGAAGCTTCATCTAGAGGACCTCTACCAAGATTGTTCAAATTATAGCCCTAGGGCCAAAAATGCCCATGCCCCGGGGGCCTTTGGGTTTACCTAGGCTTATATAGGGAAAATCTTTAAAAATCTTCTTCTCTGACACCACAAGGCCCAGGTCTTTGATATTTGGTGTGAAGCTTCACCTTGTGGACCTCTACCAAGATTGTTCAAATTATAGCCCTAGGGCCAAAAATGCCCCCGCCCTGGGGGCCTTCGGTTTTACATACAGAGAAAATCTTTAAAAATCTTCTTCTCTGAAACCGAAAGGCCCAGGTCTTTGATATTTGGTATGAACCTTCATCTAGTGGACCTCTACCAAGATTGTTCAAATTATGGCCCTGGGGCCAGAAATGCTCCCGCCCCGGGGGCCTTTGTGTTTACATAGGCTTATATAGGGAAAATCTTAAAAATCTTCTTCTCTAAAACCGAAAGGCCCAGGTCTTTGATATTTGGTGTGAAGCTTCACCTAGTGGACCTCTACCAAGATTGTTCAAATAATAGCCCTAGGGCCAAAAATACCCCCGCCCCGGGGGCCTTTGGTATTACATAGGCTTATACAGTGAAAATCTTTAAAAATCATCTTCTCTGAAACCGCAAGGCTCAGATCTTTGATATTTGGTGTGAAGCTTCATCTAGTGGACGTCTACCATGATTGTTCAAATTATAGCCCTGGGGCGTACAATGCCCCCGCCCCGGGGGCCTTTGGTTTTACATAGGCTTATATAGGGAAAATCTTTAAAATCTTCTTCTCAGAAACCGCAAGGCCCAGGTCTTTGATATTTGGTGTGAAGCTTCACCTAGTGTACCTCTACCAAGATTGTTCAAATTATATCCCTGGGGCCAGAAATGCCCCCCGCCCCGGGGGCCTTTGGTTTTACATAGGCTTATACAGGGAAAATCTTTAAAAATCTTCTTCTCCGAAACCGCAAGGTTCAGATCTTTGATATTTGGTGTGAAGCTTCATCTAGTGGACCTCAACCAAGATTGTTCAAGTTATAGCCCTGGGGCCAAAAATGCCCCCATCCTCGGGGCCCTTTGGTGTTTCATAGGCTTATATAGGGAAAATATTTAAAAATCTTCATATCTGAAACCACAAGGCTCAGGTTTTTGATATTTGGTATGAAGCTTCACTTAGTATAGCCCTTGGGCCAAGAATGTACTAGAGACACTGATTCTCAGGTGAGCGATTCAGGGCCCTCTGGGCCCTCTTGTTTGACTTAGAATTCTAGCAGCCGAGTGTTGGCACCTGCATGCGGTGCTCTTGTACTTTATAAGAGTGGGGTTAAAGGGGGTCAAAATTTTAGGCTTGTTTTCGTTATGAAGTACAATATATACTCTTTTTCAGCTGGAGATATTACAGCGACCTGGGGAGACAGTGTTTATACCTGGGGGTTGGTGGCATGTTGTGTTAAACCTTGACAATACTATAGCTGTCACCCAGAACTTTTGTAGTGTTGTTAATTTTCCTATTGTATGGCATAAAACTGTGAGAGGCAGGCCTAAACTCTCTAAGAAATGGTTAAATACTTTGCGGGTAAGACTTAATTATTATGTTTCTCAATTTACAGAGGACTCTTGTTATAAGGACTGTACAGTAAAATTCCTATATTAAGACCACCTTTAGGACTGTTCAAAAGTGGTCTTTAAGACCACTTTTGAACAGTCCTAAAGGGGGTCACTGACCAGAGGACACTGTATCTGAAAACACAAAGAAAGACTAACCAACCAACTGAATAAGCTTTTTAAAGCAGAATTGGTCTTAATTTTAGGTGGTCTTCATAGCCGAATTTCACTGTTCTTGTTCCCTAACATTTTGCTTTTAAAAAGAATTTGTGGCTATCAAGGATCTCACTGAGGACTAACATGATAGTTCATAAAAAGCCTTTTCCCTTTCTTACACCATGGCACAAGTGTTGTGGAAATTTGTTAGAATCACCTCACCGAGGTGATTCTAACAAATATCCACAACATTTGATTCTTTGGGAATCAAATGCAATATTCTTGAATATCTTCATTGACCGGACATCTAGATGTAAGGATTCGTTCCATTGAAAGTGCCATTATTACAAAGTTTGTTGTTATAGTGAATGTCGGTATAAAGAGGGGTGACTGTATTGTCTTGATGAGACAGCCTTGTTTGTAAAGATTGATCGTAAAATTTTGTCTTCCTTCCGCTGTGAAGGTTGATAATAAAATCTCTCTCCCTTCCGCTTTGAAGATTGATAGTAAAATCTCTCTCCCTTCCGCTGTGAAAATAATTCATAAAATTTCTCCACTCCTCTGTAAAGATTGATCAGTCCACAGTAAAGATTGATAATAAAATCTTTTCTACAGTCATTCTCTCCCTTCCGCTGTGAAGATTGATCATAAAATCTCTAGAAGCCTCCGTGGTGTAGTGGTTACGCTACTCGCCTTGTAAACCAGGGGTCCCATGATCGATCCCGGGCTCCTCCAGATTTTCTTCGAATGAGTCTTTAAACTGAGGTCCCGTCTCCGTATGACCTTAGCTGTTGGTTGGACGTCGAACTCTTACTCATAAAATCTCTCTCCCTTCCACTGTGAATATCGATCATAAAATTTTTCTCTTGCTCTGTAAAATCTTTTCTACAGTCATTCATTCAAGTAGGGCAGTTGTAAGTTCCTTACAAAAGAATGTGCACTGTACTGGTTAACTGCTTATGTATAAGCCTACCCAGGAAAATTGTGGTTTTGTAAAATGACCTGCTGAATATCACCTAAATAGTGTTGACTGGGTTGTTAAACTCTTAACAAACAAACCAACAAAATAATTAAAATGCATAAAGGGAAGACTGCACACTGAACTGTGGCAATTTGAAAAAAGAGGGATTGGGTAGAACTTACAAAAAATTAATACTCAACACAAGAAAGCGTTGAATTTGTCCTCACAGATATAAAAATGTGATCAATTGTTGGCATTTTAATATTTCTGAACAGGACAAGCATCATATTCTCCCTCCCAGCAACTTTGAATGAAAATGAAGGGACATATTGGTTGCACCCTATACTACAGAGCAGGGGAGGGGAATAAGGCTGTAATGCGCATCCATCATTTTCTTTGTTACTTTTTTAGCATGGGGGCAAAGTACAGAATAGCTTGAACTTGCATCTTGCAATTTCATATATGAAATGCATGAAAATAAGGCAGACATACTTTTATATTTATCACAACATTTAGCTGATGATCCATGTAAGATGTGAAGCTGAAAAAAGACAAAAAAAAAGAAAGACAAAAAAAAACTAGATCGCACAGTCGATGGCGCGCCATCGCAAATCCCCACGTTTTGACCTCTTCCAGGGACCCCTGGGGGCTGGTCCAAAAATTAATGTGCTCTTGCAGAAGCCATTCATGTAAGTAACTCACACACCAAATTTGGTTGAATTCCAATGAACGGTATAGGAGGAGATAGCCGGACAGACGGACGGACAGACGGACGGAGGCGATAACAATATCCCCACTTTTCTTCAAAAAACGTGGGGATAAAAAAGATTGATATCTGCTCAAGAATTTTTCCTTGCTGCTTTGACCCTTATCCTTTTTCTGTGGTGCTTTAACCCTTAGCCACCTTCATTTGTGACTATCCGCCAATCAGATTACATGATAAAATGTTTTCATTCCACTTCACACAGAAAATTACAAACAGTGTAGATCCTGATCAGATGGCTTCTTAGAAACAGTGTAGCTCCTGATCAGATGGCTTCTTATCTGACCTTGATCTACAGTGTTTCCAAAGATAGGGGTTCTTAGAAGCCATCTGATCTGAATCTACACTGTTTGCAAGGGTAGGGGTTGTTGTGAACAGCAGGATAAGGCTTCAAAGTTAAATAAACCTTGCAGGACAGAAGGCCAGAGGTTGCAGAGATAGCCGACAAAGTTGACCTCACAAAACCGACAGGATTTAACTCGGATAGCTCGAGTTCAGGATCATCAAGCTCTAGCGATGAGAGTTCTGACGAGGAAGAGAGAAAATATCGCAGCAAAAGGTAAGCGTGAACAGTTCCATTTAACCTATATGTATATTGGTAGACTCTTCCATAGCTGAATGTTGGACAAGTCCATTTGTCATTTAAGGGATGCCAGGCCTATTTGTTTGCTTGTATTCAATTTTTGACGGATAATCATGTCAGCCAGGCCTCATACTTCTCAGGCATATGCAGGATTTCAGGCTTTCAGAGCTGTATTTTTTCATCATTTTTCTTGATTTCAGGCTTTTTGGATTTTGATTTTTCCTCCTATATTCTGTTTAAAATGACTATTGAACGCTTCTCCTGCTGAATGAAATGATTTAGCTACACCCATTTCTGACTATTCCCCAATCAAATTATTTGATAAAATGTATTTGTTCATTTCACAAACTGCATTACAAACAGTGTAGATCCTGATCAGATGGCTTCTTCAGAAGCCATCTGATCTGGATCTACACTGTTTGCAAAGGTAATGGATGACTAGTTCAAGTTGTTCAGCACGATAAGGGTTAAGGCTGCAAAATCAGGTGTTTCAGGCATGGAAAAGCTTTGTCAGTATGAGGCCTGGTTAGCAAACAGTGCAGACCCTGATCAGACATCACATTCTATGGCATCTGATCTGGACCTGCACTTTATGCCAGAAGCCGGCCTATGTAGCTCAGTCAGATGCGCGTCTGACTGGTGATCAGGAGGACACAGGTTCGATACCTGCCGGGGTCACCAACATTCATTTGTGGAGTTTGATTTTGAAATCTTCTCTCCCTTCCACTGATTTAAGAAGGGCAGTTGTCAGATTCTGGCGAAAGAATGTCCACTGTACTGATTCATCGCTTATGTATAAATAGGTTCTGAATAGTTAGATCCCTTGGGAGCAAAGAATACACCGAATAAAGGAAAATAGCAGACTTGGTTTTATTGAGTCTGTTCATGACCAGTACAGAAATGAGCAACACCGGCCATGCCCTCTAGCATCGACTTAAGCAGAACTCTTATTTTCAAAATGATACTAAATAAACTCAGTGGTCCCAAAGGACCAGAAAATATAATCTGCGCTATGATGATGTATGGGGAGACTTTTTACGGCCGCCACATGGCACAACACCAGCTGCAGTGAAGATAAATAGGATCTGAATAGTTAGACCCCTTGGAAGCAAAGAATACACCAAAATAAATGAAAATAGCAGACCCGGTTTTCTTGAGTCTGTTCAGGACCAGTAATGAAATGTGTTACACTGGCCACGTCCTCTAGCATCGGCTTAAGAAGAACTTTATTTTCAGAATGATTCTAAATGAACTCAGTGATTTAGCCTGCCCAGGGAAAAGTATGGATAGGTAGACTGACTGGCTCAAAAATGACCTTGTGGGACTTTTACCCGACATTGAGATGAAATGACATCTCAAGCCCTGCCACCCAGTTTAACCAATAGGGTTTAGAAGCCTCTGTGGAGCAGTGGTTACGCTACTCGCCTTGTAAACCAGGGATCGCAGGATCGATCCCGGGCTTCTCCAGACTTTCGGATGAGTCTTTAAACCGAGGTGCCGTCTCCTTATAACCTTAGCTGTTGGTGGGACGTAAAACTCAAACACTCACTCACTAACCAATAGGGTTTATATGCACTGGCTGGTTTGACTCGCACCACTTTGCATGGGCAGGCTTAGTCCTAAGAGTCTTACCAGTATTCATGCGTGGTCAGTTTCAGCTCTGCATGGAAGCACCATGCAGCTCGATCTAGTTCTCAAAGCTAAGGCTGACACGATTAATCGTATGATCGATTAATCGATCGATAAATTCCCCAAAAATGATTATCATTATGCCCCCAACTTCGAAGAAGTTGTGGGGGCATATTGGTTTTGCCCTGTTCGTCCGTCCGTCCGTCCGTCCTTACGTCCGTCCCACTTTTTACTGCATAGCATAACTTTAGAACCATGGGTGCTAGGTTTTTGAAATTTCATATATGGATTCCTCATGAAAAAATAATTGACCCGTGTTTTTTTTCTCGTCAGGATTATGCCCCTTTTTTGAGTTATGCCCCTTTGCAAAAAATACTATGAAATCTTGTAAGCAAGATATCTCAAAAACTGTTTGAGCTATTGCCCTGAAACTTTACATGCTGGTTGGGGATGATGAGTAGATGAACTGATTAACTTTTGAAAAAAATCCGAAATTTTTTTCTTGAGTTATGGCCCTTTGAAATTTTTCGCGTTTTAAGTTTGTAAGCAAGATATCTAAAAAAACTATTTGAGGTTTTTCCCCGAAACTTCACAGACTTGTCGGGGATGATGAGTAGATGAACTGATCAACTTTTGAAAAAAATCCGATTTTTTTTTCTTGAGTTATGGCCCTTAGATTTTTTTCGTGTTTTCAGCTTGTAAGCAAGATATCTCAATAATTGTTTGAGCGATTGCCCTGCAACTTTACAAGCTGGTTTGGGATGATGTGTAGATGAACTGATTAACTGTTGAAAAAAAATCCTATATTTTTTTCTTGAGTTATGGCCCTTTGAAATTTTTCGCGTTTTAAGTTTGTAAGCAAGATATCACAAAAACTATATGAGGTTTTTCCCCAAAACTTCACAGACTGGTTGGGTATGATGAGTAGATGAACTGATTAACTTTTGAAAAAAATCCAATTTTTTTTTCTTGAGTTATGGCCCTTTGATTTTTTTCGTGTTTTCAGCTTGTAAGCAAGATATCTCAAAAATTGTTTGAGCTATTGCCCTGAAACTTTACAGGCTGGTTGGGGATGATGAGTAGATGAACTGATTAACTTTTGAAAAAAATCCGAAATTTTTTTCTTGAGTTATGGCCCTTTGAAATTTTTCGCGTTTTGGCATATTGGTTTTGCCCTGTTCGTCCTTCCGTCCTTCCGTCCTTCCGTCCTTACGTCCGTCCCACTTTTTACTGCATAGCATAACTTTAGAACCATGGGTGCTAGGTTTTTGAAATTTCATATATGGATTCCTCATGAAAAAATAATTGACCCGTGTTTTTTTTCTCGTCAGGATTATGCCCCTTTTTTGAGTTATGCCCCTTTGCAAAAAATACTATGAAATCTTGTAAGCAAGATATCTCAAATACTGTTTGAGCTATTGCCCTGAAACTTTACATGCTGGTTGGGGATGATGAGTAGATGAACTGATTAACTTTTGAAAAAAATCCGAAATTTTTTTCTTGCGTTATGGCCCTTTGAAATTTTTCGCGTTTTAAGTTTGTAAGCAAGATATCTAAAAAACTATTTGAGGTTTTTCCCCGAAACTTCACAGTCTTGTCGGGGATGATGAGTAGATGAACTGATCAACTTTTGAAAAAAATCCGATTTTTTTTCTTGAGTTATGGCCCTTAGATTTTTTTCGTGTTTTCAGCTTGTAAGCAAGATATCTCAATAATTGTTTGAGCGATTGCCCTGCAACTTTACAAGCTGGTTTGGGATGATGTGTAGATGAACTGATTAACTGTTGAAAAAAAATCCTATATTTTTTTCTTGAGTTATGGCCCTTTGAAATTTTTCGCGTTTTAAGTTTGTAAGCAAGATATCTCAAAAACTATATGAGGTTTTTCCCCGAAACTTCACAGACTGGTTGGGTATGATGAGTAGATGAACTGATTAACTTTTGAAAAAAATCCAATTTTTTTTTCTTGAGTTATGGCCCTTTGATTTTTTTCGTGTTTTCAGCTTGTAAGCAAGATATCTCAAAAATTGTTTGAGCTATTGCCCTGAAACTTTACATGCTGGTTGGGGATGATGAGTAGATGAACTGATTAACTTTTGAAAAAAATCCGAAATTTTTTTCTTGAGTTATGGCCCTTTGAAATTTTTCGCGTTTTAAGTTTGTAAGCAAGATATCTAAAAAACTATTTTAGGTTTTTCCCCGAAACTTCACAGACTGGTCAGGGATGATGAGTAGATGATTAACTACAGCTTTTCTTGTGTAATTTCAGCATTACAGCCACATAAAAACAAGATATCTCAATTACTGTTAGGGACAAGCAGTGTTAGGGTCAAGCAGTTGGGGGCATTGTGTTTCATAAACACTGGCTCTAGTTTCTGATTTGCTTTTAATCAATTACTTTATAGGTACAATTTACTACCCAAAGTTATGCCTAAAATAGCTGGATGAGTGGCAAACAGTGCAGACCCCGATGAGATTCTGCAGCGTCTCATCTGGGTCTACACTGTTTGCTCAGGCCTGTCTGTTCAAATATACATATGGTAAAGTACAACATATGGTAATAGTCACGCTCAGACAGAAAGCCAGACAGGTAAAATTATGACAAAAACCTTAGCGAGTACTAATTGATTATCAATCGCAACGACGGGCTGATGATCGATTATCTTTTCAGCTCCGATTAGCCAGCCCTACTCAAAGCCCATATGGGCGTGGCCCAAATCTCCTTAGTGCTTGAAGGGTTAATCTTTGTAAATTGTCATAAATTTCTTAACTCTAGATAAAGGAGGATTAATGAAGATAATAAAAAGATTTATTCCTTGTTTTTGTTAGAAATACAGTCGAACTTCAATGGCTCGAACACCTTTGGGACCTCGAAAATCTGTTAGAGACAGGGGTAGTTGGAGCCACTGAAGGTTACTGTCCGGAGGAATAACGAGATACTTGAGACACCTTTTCGGTGTTCTATCATGAAAATGTATGATGTGTGAACTCGTTAGAATCGCCTCATCGAGGCGATTCTAACGAGTAGAATCGCCTTATCGAGGCGATTCTAACGAGTACACACAGCATACATTTGCAAGATAAAAGACTAAAATCTCCTTAAATACCCCCACTATTTCTTATATAGAGGATTTCCCTAGGGGCCCAAGAATGGGTTCGACTCAGCCATGGTAAACGAGCCATGGATGTTTGAGCCATTGAAGTTCTACTGTATACCGTAATGATCCTAATTATTGGGACATATAGGCAGGCATAAGCAAACAGTGCGGACCCAGATCAGACTGCTCCTGAAGGGGTCTACATGGTCTACACTGTTTGCCTTGCCGTCTGTACCTTTTTGACTCTTTGCTGGATTGTGAAACAAATGTGTCGAAAGATTAGGAGAGTTACAGCAAGTCATTAAGGTGTACAATTTTTATTTTATTTTTTACGGAACATTAGTTAGAAACATATGTTTGCTAGAAGCATATGTTGTGTGTACTTCTTAGCATGGTCTCAATGAGGGAGTTCTAACTCTTATCTTGCTGTTCGCGACAACCCCTAACTTTGGAAACAGTGAAGATCCAGATCAGATGGCTTCTGAAGAAGCCATCTGATCAGGATCTACACTGTTTGACATTCAGTTTATGAATTTGTAGGAATAAATTACATCAAGTAATCTGATTGGTTCAAAGTCAGAAATGGTTGTGGCTAATCTGAATATTCAGCAAGAGAAGGCCTAACAAGTACCACACAACATAAGTTTTAATAGAGAAAAAGAAAAAATGTTACCAAATTATCTTTGTTACCGTAAAAATCCAGACACCTTCAGGACGTTCTGTGTTTCTCCTAAAATTTTAACAAATTTGGCAAGGAGTCCAAAAAGTGTAGATGGACTGGCAAACAGTGTAGACCCTGTTCAGGAGCAGTCTGATCTGGGTCTGCACTTTTTGCTACAGCCTGTCTGTCCAAATACTTTTCAATCATTATAGTACTCATCTTTACCTGGGGCTAAGTTGATGATAACTTGCATGCTTGTGTTATTACATGTAGGTTTAACCCTTATCTTGCTGTTCACGACAACCCCTATCTTTGCAAACAGTGTAGATCCAGATCAGATGGCTTCTGAAGAAGCCATCTGATCAGGATCTACACTGTTTGGCATTCAGTTTATGAATTTGTAGCAAAAAATTACATCAAGTAATTTGATTGGTTGATAGACAGATATGGGTGTGGCATAAATGAATATTCAGCAAGATAAGGGTTAACACATATTTGTTTTCTAGGAGGCGAACTGGCTCTCGGCAAAGGTCAATAACCCCCAATGGCAGCAAACAGCACCGAAGGTCTCGTTCTCGCTCTTCGTCAGCTGATAGTGTAGGAACATCAAACATGAGCCACCGAAGTATATCAAGCACCCCGAAGAGAAGTAGATGACAGCGGTGGGGCAAAATTGTCAAGAAACTGACAGACTATTTCCCACTTCTGACACCATGTTTAGAATCAGTTTTCTTACATGTCAAAGGGCTTCTTGCTGTACTTTGTCAAAAGATGTTAGAGATTGTGAAAGTATTTTTGTAGGAAGGAATCAGTGCTTTAATAACTATAAATATTGGTAACAAAATGCCTGAAAGAAAAAAGCAGCACAGACCTAGAACACACTGTTGGTGAAGGAGCAGTGTGTTCAGGGACAGCTAAGACCTAGAACACACTGCTGCTGAAGGAGCAGTGTGTTCAGGGTCTGCATTGTCAGTCTGTCAGGATGGTTTTGTCACAACACAGATACGCATTGTGCCGAGTAATGTGAAGTAAGGGCTTGAGATGTCACTTATCTCAGTGTAGATTGAAAGTCCCACAGAATTGGAAAAATGACATAAATAGTGTTGACAGGTATGTAAAACCTCAATTCAAACAAACAAAAACTAATCACAATAGTAGCATTGAACACTTGTGCCCTGCACTCTGTCTGAAGCTCTCCCTGCATTATTGTGATATATGCTTAAGTTTATTCAGGTCAGGTATATATTTACCAACAATTAAATACTGCCATTTTTAAGGGGATGGATACATCAGGCAAATTTCCCGCCATTTTTACAAGGGAAATAACTTTTGGTACCTGTAGCCCAAGTAGCCTTGAGAATGGGGTCTACTCTTAAAGGAAAGAATTTTCTCCAAAGGAGCAAATTCTTTCCTTAAGAGTAGACCTTCTGTACATGGGAGATAAAAATAGTTCTTAAAGAGTTACAGTAGTCGCAGATAAGATAGACTAGGCAGAGCTATCGTTTGCACATGCCTTCAGAATGTTCCACAAACAAAAAGGTAAACCAAATCACCCGATCTTGTGTGAATTGAGCTGTAACACAACAAAGCTGTGGTGTATATGTCTATTTGGTCCGCTTGCAAAAAGCGTGCAAAAGGCACTCTACCAAATCTTCTGGTGGACTCGGCGCATTTGACATACCGTATTGGACGTATTGGCTCCTATAAGCGCACACCCAACCTTTTTCTGGAAAAAAATACACAAGGGCACACTTTACAGTAACCTCCCAACAAATTCATATTGAGTTTTGCTGCATCTTTGACCCGGACAATCATATGTTTATGTGGTGAACCCCTATGCTGAAATTCAACTCTATAAAATAATCATATCTGAAGCTTTTTTTTCGTATTTTTTTCGTATTAAGTGTGCGCCTATTAGGTAGTTTTTTCACCACAATATTTTCATACAATTTTGAAAAAACTAAGCGCACGGTGCGGTAAATAGGTCGAATACGGTATATTGACAACACCTGAATAGCTCTGCCTAGTCAATCTTATCTGGGACTACTATTCATCTCCTAAAGGTTTATTGATTCCTTTTAAGTATTTTTTCTTCATTTATTACCTCCCTTATTTTGATTCAGATACATTTCCTTATTACCTCCCTTGTTTTGATCTAGATGAAACACATAAAGTGGGAATTCTGTGATAACTGAAGGATGACGTTTGTCAGTTCTTCATAGAAACCTATAGTGTGGGTATTCATAAGAACCTCACTGAGATGGTTCTAATGAATACCCACAACGAAGGTTTATTTGAAGAAATAAGGAGAATTGTCCTTCATTTATCACCAAATACACCACAACCTCATTATAACACAGTTTGTTATAACACGGTTTTGGATATAACACGGTTTCAAGATGGATCCCAAAAATGTATAGATTATATAGAAAAATGACCATTTATGGTCATTTTTCTATATAATCTATACATTTTTGTTTGGATATAACTAATAGGGTTTTTGCTTTGGACTCTATAAATAGTGTTATAAAGAGTTTCTGGTGTACCAGCCTTATTTGTTGCTATGATTATGCTAAGAAAAATGGGTACAATTGGCATATTTTCTGCCATTTTTTTTTTTTTTTTTTTTTTTGCAGCGGACAATCTTTTAGGCTTGTTGTTTGCTTTCCAGTTTGAATTGAGGTTTTATGTCCCTGTCAACACTATTTAGGTCTTTTGGGAGACGTTTCAAATTTTGTGGTGCTTTTACCTGACACCGTAGTAACCCTATTAAAAGGATTTATATGTGTGGACGGTCCGACTCGCAGGTTAGACCGTCTAAGCAGTTTACCAGTACTCCTATACAGTTAGTTTCAGCCCTGCATGGAAGTATCAGGCAGCTGAGTTTATTTCTCCAAGCCCTGATGGGCGGGGTCCCTTGCTTTTCTGTAAACTGGTTCCATGTGAAAAGGGAGTTTATCCTTGACCACGTTGGTAGTGGAAACACCCAAACTGAACATTGACAAACAGTCCAGTTCCAGATCTCAGACAGATGTCCCAGAACATGATATCGGATCAGGACCATCTTTGTTTAGGGCTGGCTAATCGGAGCTGAAAAGATAATCGATAATCAGTCCTGTCATTGCGATCGATAATCGATTAGAAATCGCAAAGGTTTTTGTCATAATTTTACCTGTCTGGCTTTCTGTCTGAGCATGACTCTTACCATATGTTGCCCATTACCATATGTATATTTGCACAGACAGGCCTGAGCAAACAGTGTAGATCTAGATGAGACGCCGCAGTAATCTATTAAAAGCAAATCAGAAACGATAATCATTTTTTAGGAATTTATCGATTCATTAATCGATTATACGATTAATCGTGTCAGCCTTATCTTTGTTTGCCAAAAATCAGGCCATTTTTCTGAAACAAATGTTTAAGTAACTCCACTCAACACCCTTTTATTTCAAAATGGTCTTTGACTATATATAAGGTTTTTGTTTGTTTGATTTGAGGTTTAATGTCCCCGTCAACACTGTAAAGGTCATTTTGGAGACGTTGCTTCCAATTTTGTGGGACTTTTACCCGACATTGAGATGAAATGACATCTCAAGCCCTGTCGCCCAATGAAACCAATAGGGTTTATTAGCATGGACGGTCCACCTCGCACCCCGGTTCCTGGACAGGCTTAGATCCTCTAAGCGGTTAACCAGTACTAGTGTGCGGGCCGGATTCAGCTCTGCGTGGAAGCATCATGCAGCCCATATATTTCTTCAAGCCCCTATGGGCGGGGGCCAATATATAAGGTGGAAGATACCATTCAATGCAAAAAGGGTAACGGCAAGGATTTGCACTTTGAGATTTGTTTTGCCAGCAGAAAATGGATGAAAATATTTTGAGGGTATCTGGTCACTGCAGATGTATTATTTTCATACTGGTAATGAAGTTAGTTAACCCATTATGTACGGGAACCCCAAAATGGGATACTGGCAAACAGTGCAGGCCCCAATCAGACACTGCAGATTGTGGAGTCTGATCAGGGCATGCACTGTTTGCAGAAAGTTAAGCAGTTTTCCAAATAAATTTTAAAGATAACACAACCTGACACGTACTCCTGCTGTATATAAGCTGGAAAATTCTTTTCAGTACAAAATAGGTTAATCCTGTGAAAGTATGTAAGCTTATTAATACCCCTGGCATACGAAGTATGCTACGGGTGTATATAGTTTTCTTCACGCCGTCCGTCCATCCGTCTGTTAACATTTTGGTTAAAGTTTCTAAGATATTGTATCTTCTGAACCCTTTGATAGATTTAGTTGATACTGGCACTGAAGTTACATACTGGTCTAATGATTTCATTGATGCATGTCCCACCCCCCACACTGACCTTGAGGTCAAGGTCACAGACTTAGAAATTTTACATTTGGTTAAATTTTTATGACGAAGTTTATAGATGCCTGTATGTTCTAAACCCTAAGACAAATTCAGTTCATACTTGATACAATGTTGCATAGCAGTCCAAAGATTGGTGATGCATGTCCCTTCCCCCACCCATGGTGACCTTGACCTCAGGTCAAGGACTTAGAAACTTTACGTTTGGTTAAAGTTTTATGACAAAGTTTATAGATGCCTGTATGTTCTAAACTCTAAGACAAATTCAGTTGATACTTGCATCAATGTTGCATACCAGTCCAAAGATTTCATTGATGCATACCCACCCTGCTGCTTCAGTAACATTGATGCCCCCACCCCTTCAGTAACTTTGATGCCCTCACTCCTTTGGTCCATTTAGAAATTTTATGTTTGGTTTAGCTTTTACAAGCACATTTATAGATTCTAATAGCTTCTTCACTTCTTCATTCAAATTACATACAAGCTCAGAAGATATATCAGAGGGTGGCTCTGGCCGGGGGTGTACGTGACCCACTGGTCGCTTTCTTTAGTTTCATGTTTTTAAGGGGAATGGGAACACCTTCAGGGGAAGAAACTCCTGCAAAAGAATTTTTGTCTCTCATGTCAATAAGGGTCAACTCTTAAAGGAAAGAATTTGCTCCTGCAAATTCTTTCCTTTAAGAGTAGACAACTTTTTCAGTGCGACAGGACTTATAGAAAAGTGCTCAGGAAGTCCCAAAAGTTGTCTCCCTTTGAAAAATGGCGGAAAAATCTGCCAGGTGTTCCCATTCCCCTTAATGAGTTGACAGGTGAGAAAAAAAAGGCACTTAGCATTTTTGAGTATATAAGCTTGTGCAAGACAAAACCTACATTAACCCTTATCTTGCTGTTCACGTCAACCCCTATCTTTGCAAACAGTGTAGATCCAGATCAGATGGCTTCTGAAGAAGCCATCTGATCAGGATCTACACTGTTTGGCATTCAGTTTATGAATTTGTAGCAATAAATTACATCAAGTAATTTGATTGGTTGATGGACAGAAATGGGTGTGGCTTAAATGAATATTCAGCAAGAGAAGGGTTAAAGCTTTTTCGTCGAGCTAAGACTTGGATCAGCCTGCGTGTCAACATAGTCTGATTAGAACTTCGCTGATCATGGGTATCTTCTATAGTCTATAGGCTATCCAAAGGGAGATAATGAGTAACTCTTGCCATGAATGTGTTTGAGTTTTACTTCCCACCAACAGCCAAGGTCATACAGAGACAGCACCTGGGTTTAAAGACTCATTCTGAAGAAGCCCAGGATTGAACTTGCATTACGGAGGCTTCCAACTCTTGCAGTAGGGAGTGAACTGAGCGTTTTTATTGTACCGTAAAATCCTAAAAATTTGGACACCTTGAGGTTTCGTTGTCTTCTAAAGTTTTGATCAATTTGTTTCACGATTCCAGAAAGTGCAGACAGAATGACAAACAGTGTAGATCCTGATCAGGGTTGCACTGTTTGCTCAGGTCTGTCTGTCTGTCTGTCCAAGTACTTAGGATCATACCAGTGTGAGAAAACTTGCCTAAACATTGGCTGGTCACCCGTGCAAGGAGTCCTCTTTTCTGATGAATTAACTTGTAATGTTTTAGATTTTGGATTTTAAGACTGTATATATTTGTAAATTTAACTTTCGACTTGTTTACGTTTATTGTTTTCTTTTTAGTATGAAGTTCATGAATTAGTCAGGGCGCAGCGAATTAGTCAGGGCGCAGCAAAACCTTCAAACTTAAATTTACACACCAGGGGTCATTTGTTCAAAATTATCGATGTCGTTAGTAAACATATCATTGAAACTTTGATCATTTAATAAGGCAAATATACTAATATTTTTGTTGAAAAAATGTGAGTAGCTTTTGCTAATGCAAAAGCTTTTGCTACTCACATTTTTTCAGCAAAAATACCAAAATTTTAGATACTTTTCTGGCTAGAACAGTTTGTTTGTTTTTGTTTTACGGCCCTTTCAAGATTATTTCACTCATATCGAGCCGATCATTAATCAGAGGTGGGCGAAAACCTGAGTACCCGGAGAAAAAACATGTGACCCTAGCGAGGCTCGAACCACAGTGGTGAGAGACCTAATGATCAAGAGTCAGCGCTCTTAACCACTAGGCCACGGAGGCCTGTTCGGCTAGAACAGTTAACAATTTTAGCACTAACGAGCTTGTTAAGCTAACGAGGCTTTGAGCAACTGGATCCAGGTAATCAAGTCCTTGAAATGAACACTCTTAGAAGAAAAAAAAAAGACTACCATATTTAGCCTAACTATTTGGATACCTCAGCTCCTTAACATACTTGTTGTCATTACAAAAACATGCCTATACCAATACATTTTAACCTTTATTGCCGAAAAAAATGAAAATTTTAAGATGAAAAATTGTGATATATTTCTTATTTCTGCTCAAAATATAGATTGTGGTACTCGTTAGAACCACCTCAATGAGGCGGTTCTAACGAGTACCCACAATCTATATTTTAGAGCAGAAATTAGGAAAATAAGGGTTACCCCTGTAAACCCCAGTTTTACTATATAAAAGTGGGGTTCAAGGGGGTAAAAATAATATAGGTGTGTTTTCGTGATGAAAGTACACTAGTACTCGATGTTGAGTCTAAAAATAGCTGGATGAGTGGCAAACAGGGTAGACTCTGATGAGATGACACAGAATGCAATGTCTCATTTTGGTTTACACTGTTTGTTCAGGCTTGTCAGTCAGAATACATACGGTAAATACGGCAATTCTGTATTGGGTTTATATTATATTTGCTTGTCACCCCGGCCCATCGGGGCTTGAAGAAATAGTTTGGCTGCATGATACTTCCACTGGTAAACCACTTAGGGGTCTAAGCCTCCACAGGCAAAGTGGTGTGAGTGGGACCGTCCCTAGATATTAACCATATTGGTTTGTTTGGGCAGCAGGGATTGAGATGTTATTTCATCTCAATGTCGGGTAAAAGTGCCAAAAATTGGAAGTAACGTCTCCAAAATGACCTTTACAGTGTTGACGGGGACGTAAAACCTAAATTCAAACAAACAAATTACATTTGCTTGATTCTGCTAAGAAGCATAGACTGTGGGTACACATTAGAATGGCCTCCATGATGATGATGATGATTTCATGTTTAACGACGCGTCGACCATGGCCTCCATGAGTACCCACAATATTTATACCCACAATATTATTTTTATTCTATATTTTGAGCTAAGATATGAAAACTATCATTAATTTAAATCAGAAATATACCAATTATAGAGGTGAGAGAGATATTGTATAAATGTAAATATAAACATAAATGTAAATATGTTTTACCATATGATCTATATAACATCATAGATAACCTTGGAGGCATTAACCTTTTGTAAGTTTATGACTTTGAAACATCAGTGACTTGACCATTGATGGCTCGTTTATCATAGCTGAGTTGAGCTCATTCTTAAGGGGAATGGGAACACCTGGCTGATTTTTCCGCCATTTTTCAAGGGGAGACAACTTTCGGGACTCCTGTTTGCCTTTCGATAAGCCCTGTCCTACTGAAAAAGGGGTCTACTCTTAAAGGAAAGAATTTGCTCCTCAGGAGCAAATTCTTTCCTTTAAGAGTTGACCCCTATTGAAATGGGAGACAAAAATACTTTTGCAGGAGTTGCCTCCCCCTGAAGGTGTTCCCATTCACCTTAAGAGGAATGGATACACTTTCTGGGGAGACAACTCCTGTAAAAGTGTTTTTGTCTCCCATGTCAATAGGGGTCAATTCTTAAAGGAAAGAATTTGCTCCAGAGTAGATCCCTTTTTGTGTCTGACAGAGGTTATAAAAAAAAATGCCCACAGGAAGTCCCAAAATTTGTCTCCCTTTGAAAAATGGTGGAAAACCTGTCAGGTGAACTCGTACTTAAATCCCTAGGGAATTTTTCCAATGATTCCCTAGGGAATTCTTCCAATGATTCCAGACAAATTTAAGATCATTTTGGGATATTTTTCTTGAAATGTTCGTTGTGTGTACTCATTAGAATCTCCTCAATGAGATGATTCTAATGAGTATACATAACAAACTTTTTTGAAAGAAGATTAGAAATATCCCTTTCTTGCCTTCTGACACGGAAGTTTGATTAACCCTCATTGGCTCAAACTAACCCTGTCTTGAACAAATTTTCATGGTCCCAAAGGTTTTGAGCTGTTGAAGTTTACTGTACATGTATATCAGTTGCGAATTTACCGGTATGAAATCATCACAGTATTAGCAGGTAGCCGTTTCCTATGATAGATTTTGTTCATAACACAGCTTGTGCTTATATGTAATTCTTACTTTGCCCTTTTAAGTTTTAATATCAAGATAATTGTATATTTTTTTTCATGCACACTTCTTTTTAATACAATCAATGTGTTTCTCTCCTGCTGATTCCAGAAGGTCAGCTGTCAGTTTCTGGAGAAAGAATGTGCTCTGTACTGGTTGAGTTATAATGAACAGTGTTATAAAGAATTTGTGGTATATGCAGTTCATAGTTTGTATTTCATGCTTTTGTATGTACATGTACTAAAATTACCAGGGGCCAGTTGTTCAAAGCATCGTTAGCTTAACGAGCTCGTTAGTGGTCATATTGTTAACTCTTCTAGCAAGTACAATATCGTAAATTTTGGTATTTTTGCTAAAAAAATGTGAGCAAAAGCTGCTCACATTTTTTCAGCAAAAGTTTTAGCATATTTTCCATATTTAATGATCAAAGTTTTAACGATATGTTAACTAACGACGTCGTTAGTTTTGAACAACTGGCACCAGGTCTCAAGGAAGTTGTTGGAAGGCTCGGGCTCGGCCGTCTTGGTCCAGTAGAAAGTTTTGTGAAGGCCGAGCCTACTCGGCCAGGGGCCTCTGAAGATTTTTAAGGCTTGGCCTTCTTGGCTAGCTCCCTTGGAAGATGGTTGAAGGTTCAGCCATCTTAGCGAAGTGCCTTGGAAGATATTTGAAAGCTTGGCCTTCTTGCAATTGGCCAGGTTTATAGGCTGGGCATTCTTGGCCTGAAAAGATGTTTGGAGGCTCTGCCTCCTTGGCCAGGCCCCTAAGAAGATGTTTGAAACCACTGCCTTCTCAGCCAGGTCCCCATACCTGTGATACCTTCCTCATCAGGAGGGAGACTCCCTCATTTAATGCTAAATTTTATTAAAATTTTGGAATCTCCCTCATTTGAAGCGAAAATTTCCCTATATATTCTTTACATCTGCCTCATCACAATTGCAAATCTCCCTAACACAATTAAAAAATTATCGCAGGTATGAGCCCTCAGAAAGTATTTGTAATCACTGCTTTCTTAGTCAGGTCCAGCAGCAGATGCTTGAAAGCTTGAACTTGTTGGCTAGGTCCCTCAGAAAACATTTGAAGGCTTGGTCTTTTCAGCCAGGTCTTTCAAAAGATGTTTGCAGCCAATTGTCTCAAAAGACATTTAAAGGCTCAGCCTTCCTGGCCAGGTCCCTCAGAAGATGTTTAAAAGCTTGACTTGACATATTCTTAGGGACCTGGCAAATGTTAATGTAATTAAACAAACATGAATCATCGCTATTCTTACATAACTTATGATTCCATAGATAAAATTTTTCCAAACAGTCCTGAAAATCAAAATAAATTTATCAAAAAAGCTCAGAAAATCAATATAATGCAGATTCCAGGAATATTGAAGTACCAAAGTTTGTCAATCATGCTTATTTCATGTCAGGTGCTATTCAGCATAATGTTATATAAAAAATCAAGGGCCTGTCTTGAGGATTTTTAACCCTTATCCTGCTGTTCACGACAACCCCTACTTTTGCAAACAGTGTAGGTCCAGATCAGATGGCTTCTGAAGAAGTCCTCTGATCAGGATCTACACTGTTTGACATTCAGTTTATGAATTTGCAGGAATAAATGACATCAAGTAATCGGATTGGTTCAAAATCAGAAATGGGTGTGGCTTAACTAATAATTCAGTCGGATAAGGGTTAAATAAAAAAACATGTTTAAACAATTTCCTGATTTCAGCATGGAGGGTTTTGTTGTTTGAGCACTGCTTCTGAATCATTGGACAATCGCTTTGATCAGCTACATGTGTCTATGTACCGTATTTACCCTTTATATTCGGACACCACAACTTATCATCATACTTGATACATGGACAATTAGCTGTCTGATATGTCTGAAAGTAGCTTGAAGAGTGGCTAACAATGTAGACCTTGATGAGGCTTTGCATAATGCAACGTCTCATCTAGGATTACACTGTTTGCTCAGAGCTACTGTCCACATACTTATGGTAAATATGATATATGCCTTAGTATTTATGCAATATGTGCTTGTTCCATTGCTAGTTTGTTCATTTCCTCATAATTATCTAGGGCCGGTTGTTCAAAACATCATTAGCTTAGCAATCTCTTTAGTGGTCAAACTGTTAATTGTTCTACCATCACGAAAACACGCCTATATAATTTTGACCCCCTTGAACCCCACTTTTATATAGTAAAACTGGGGTTTCCGGGGGTATACCTTATTTTTCTAATTTCTGCTCTAAAGTATAGATTGTGGGTACTTGTTAGAACCGCCTCGACTAACCGAGTGCCCACAATCTATATTGAGGCGGTTCTAACGAGTACCCACAATCTATACTTTAGAGCAGAAATTAGAAAAATAAGGTATACCCCCGGAAACCCCAGTTTTACTATATATAAGCAGAAATAAGAAAAATATCACAATTGTTCAGCACAAAATGTTCATTAGGGCCCCGCACTGAAAGTGTGGGTGCCCTATAGTAATCACTCTGTCCGTCTGTCCGTCCACAAATTTCTGATAGCCCTGCCGGGGCCCTAGTCAGTTTCACTGACAGCTCTAGTTTTTTCGGCGATAAAGGTGGCAATGTATTTGTATAGGCGTGTTTGCGTAATGTAAGTTCAAAACCTAATACATGTACAGTGGTATTTTTGCTGTAAAATGTGTGCAGCTTTTGTATACGTAAAAGCTATACTCACATTTTTTCAGCAAAAATATTAGTATATTTGTCATATTAAATGATCAAAGTTTTAACGATTCATTTACAAACAGCATCGTTTGTTTTGAACAACTAGCCCAAGGTAATTTTCTCTAATTTTCCAATCAAGATCAACACTGCTTGCAAAGGTGACTGTTATGGTTTTCAGTGCTGAGGGTCTTATTACATTTAAGGGGATTGGGAACACCTTCAGGGGAAGCAACTCCTGCAAAAGTATTTTTGTCTCCCATGTCAATAGGGGCCAACTCTTAAAGGAAAGAATTTTCGCCTGAGGGATCCCCGAGGGACGGATTTTTCTATTCACCCTTCACACCCATATAGAATTCCTTTTATTGCATAACTTCCATTTCTTAGCACAGATTTTTAATTCTGCAGTCATTTCGGTTACAGATGTCCGCCATATTGTGTTAACACTACAGGAATGTTTAGTGACATCACGTAATGTGCTGTGACGTCAGCCTTTACGACAGCGCATATGAGGTCGTATCTAACCAGTGCATTTATCAAACACGCGAGAATATTCAATTTAGGGTAGGAACACCAAGATTAGAACAGAATTTCTATCCCAAGCTAAAACTATGGATTTCCTTATCTGGTGTGCAAAAAATTGGTTTCCGTTCAATATCTATCTATCAATACTGTGTCACTCTCAACAAAGATTAATTTACCTATTGGGTTGATATTTTATGAACAGGGGCCAGTTGTTCAAAACTAACGACGTCGTTAGTTAACGTATCATTAAAACTTTGATCATTTATTATGGCAAATATGCTAATATTTTTGCTGAAAAAATGTGAGCAGCTCACATTTTTTCAGCAAAAATACCCAACTTTTGAATATTAAACTTGCTAGAACAGTTAACAAAATGACCACTAACGAGCTCGTTAAGCTAACGATGCTTTGAACAACTGGCCCCAGGTATATAATCATAAAAAAATGTGCAAAGTGGTGACTGGTTAGGCCTCATCAGAAGGATACTAGTGAATATGAGGCAGGATGCTAGTGAATATGAGGCAAAAAGAATTGATGAAGCTGAGCAGAAACGCGCACAGTGCAAAGCCAGAGCTAAGGCATCACCAGTAGATCTGTTTTCCTCTAACCAATGTTGCTTTATCTGCAACAAATAGTTCAGAGTTAGAATTGTCTCATCAGCCACCTTAGAACACACAAACAGTAACACTTCTCAAATGTGATTAAAATTGATCATTGCCAGTAATGACAGACAAACTATTATTATTATAGGTTAGGTTCAATTTGCGGTAAAATCCACCAATTATAGTGGGAGTTACGGTCCTTTTACAACTATTTGTCTGTTTGTTTGAAAAAGGTTTCCATTTTATATATCCTTTGCATAATTAAAACAAATGGATTCGTATTTTCTACACAGTTACATCACGTGAACAAGTCCGTGAAATGAAGACCCCCCTAAACCCCACTTTATATAGAGAAAACAGGGGTTTACGGGGGTAATAATTATTTTCCTTATTTCTGCTCCAAGACATAGCTTGTGGGTACTCGTTAGAACCGCCTCAATGAGGCGGTTCTAACGAGCACCCTCAACCTATGTTTTGAGCATTTGTAAGAAAAATATCAAGGATTTTCATCAGAGAAATATGCACCATGTCGCACGGGTGTGTAATCGTTATGCTAGTCTGGCTCAGGAACATGTAATGTATTTGACCACAGGACATGGCATTAGGATAACACACCCGTGCAACATAGTGCATTTTTTCTCATTTCCAAAATGGCTACTTTTCTGATGAAAATATACGATATTTTTGTTATTTTTACTTCAAACATAGGTTGTGGGTGCTCGTTAGAACCGCCTCATTGAGGCGGTTCTAACGAGTACCCACAACCTATGTCTTGGAGCAGAAATAAGAAAAATCATATATACCCCCGTAAACCCCAGTTTTCCCTCTATAATCTGGGGTTTAGGGGGGTGTTCGTTTCACGGACATGTTCACGTAATGGTATGCAGAAAACACAAAGAAAGAATAACTGAAAACTGCTGAATCTGCTGATTATTATGACCTTTTTTTTATTTTTCATTTTTATGCGCGCACCATTAGAAGAATGGTGGAAAGGGCATATAGTGTTTGTCCATATGTCTGAGCATCAGTTTGTTTCGTTTCATTTGAGGTTTAACGTCCCCGTCAACACTGTAAAGGTCATTTTGGAGACGTTGCTTCCAATTTTGTGGGACTTTTACCCGACATTGAGATGAAATGACATCTCAAGCCCTGTCGCCCATTGAAACCAATAGGGTTTATTAGCATGGACGGTCCGCCTCGCACCGCGGTTCTTGGACAGGCTTAGATCCTCTCAACGGTTTACCAGTACTAGTGTGTGGGCCGGATTCAGCTCTGCGTGGAAGCATCATGCAGCCCATATATTTCTTCAAGCCCCTATGGGCCCCTCTGAGCATCAGAGTAGCAATTAGCATTTTTTCATCAGTGTCACAATTACCAGGCAAGGGTATCCATGTCTCTTTGACACATTTCTAGTTTGCAAATTGCTTTATTACGAAAACATGCCTATACAAATACATTGTAAATTTTACCACCAAAAAATGAAACATTTTCAGTTGAAAAATTCTGATATTTTGCTTTTTTTCTGCGCAAAACATAGATTTGAGCAGAAATAAGAAAAATAAAGTATACCCCTGAAACCCCAGTTATAATACTGGGGTTTAAGGGGGTCATATTTATATAGGCATGTTTTCGTGATGGATTCCAGGTAATGATGGCCCCTGAGCAGGGACGTCTGTGTTGTATTGACACATTTCTCGGTTATGCTTCATTTACCATCAGTTAAGAAATATAACATTACATGAAGTCGTTAAAAATCCTAAAAATTTGGACACCTTGAGGACTTGCAGTACTTCTCCCAAAAAATTTTATCAAAATTTTTTTACGATCCAGCAAGGAGTGTGAAAGGTGCAGACGGAATGGCAAACAGTGTAGACCCTGATCAGACAGCTCCTTCAGGAGCAATCTGATCTGGCTCTGCACTGTTTGCTTAAGCATATCTGTCCCAATTCTTAGGATCATTACGGAATTTGTTACTATGCAGTTTAAATTTTCCTTTAAATTACAAAAGAAAAAATAAGCTGGACGAGTTTGAAAACTTTATTTTATGCATAGAAAATGAGAGGTTCTTTTGTAATTCAATATATGTATGTACTTAATCTTGTATAACCTTATTTTTGTAATTAACCCATTTTATAATGTTTGGAAAACCCCAAAATGGCCCCCGCCCAACAGGGCTTGGGGAAATAGATTGGGCTGCATGATGCTTCTACGCAGGGCTGAAACCAACCACACTCAGAACTGGTAAACTGCTTAGAAGGTCTAAGCCTGCCCGGCAAAGTGGTGGGAGTCCATGCATATAAACCCTATTGGTTTCATTGGGTGTCGGGGACTGAGATGTCATTTCATCTCAATGTCGGGTAAAAGTCCCACAAAATTGGAAGCAACGCCTCTAAAATGACCTAAATAGTGCTGACAGGACATTAAACCTCAATCAAACAAACAAAACAAATCAGATTCCACAGAAGGTAGCATGTGATCAAGGCCTTTACTGCTTGCAAAAAGTCCAACCATTTTCTAAATTATTTTGAAATATGACTGAACCTGACACCCCTAAATTTTGAAATGATCTGTTGTATATAAAGGTTATCCCATTGCATGTGGGAAACCCTACAGGGGTACCTTGGCAAACAGGTGCAGACCCAGATCAGACGCCGCAGAATGCGGCGTCTGATCAGGGCCTCCACGGTTTGCTAACAGAATTTTCCATCAAAAATAGAATAAAAACGAAAAAATAGGCCTTACATTCCTGTCAATGACAAATGGACTTGTCTAACATATAGCAATTGAAGAGTCCACTAGTATACAATGGGTTAAGGGAGAAGAATCCATTAAGGACCCATTTTGTAACAGGTAATTGGCAAACAATGCAGGCCCAGATCAGTTGCCGCAGAATGCAGCCTCTGATCAGGGCCTACACTGTTTGCAAAAACTTCAGCAATTTTCCAAATAAATATATGAGGAAACACAACCTGAAAACATTTTTTGCTATATATAAGATGGAAGATTCCATTCAGTACAAAATGGGTTTTGTCTCAGCCCATCAGGGCTTGAAGAAATGTATTGGGCTGCATGATGCTTCCACGCAAAGCTGAAACTGGTGGCAGGTGAGTACTGGTAATCCGCTTAGGGGTCTAAGCCTGCGCAGGCAAAATGGTGCCAGTCAGACCATCCTTTCATATAAACCCTATTGGTTTGTTTGGGCGACAGGGATTGAGAATGTTGGGTAAAAGTCCCACAAAATTGGAAGCAACATCTCCAAAATTACCTTAGTGGATGTAAAACCTCAATTCAAACACACAAACAAACAAAATCAGTTAAATCCTGTAAATATTGCAAATGTCAATAAAGTTTGAGAGATATCACCTCAGCATCAAACCTGATTTACAAGATGTAAAAATTTGTATGTATTGCATGAATCATTTCATATTCTTAAGTTTTTCCTTGATTTAAAATGATAATTAAAACATGTTACACCTATACATCAAGTCTTTATTTTGTTCACAATCCTGCTTTCAATACTACATCTCAGGATTCATTCACATGCTTAAAGTACGTGGTAAACATGTTTTACATGTTTAAAAGTACCTGGTAAACATGTTTTTCATGTTTAAAGGTACAGTCAACCCTCTTTATACCGACATTCGTTATAACAGCAAAACTCATTATAACGACAATTTGACTGCAGTGACTACTTAGCTAAAGGCGTATCCTTGGTTCCGAGCAGTGTGGGCTTCCCTCGGATTGGAAATGCACAAATCGAGTCCATAATCATGAAAGGGCCTTGTAATCGAATACTCCAAGAAATACATGTTACAGATATTTGTTAGAATCGCCTCACAGAGGCGATTCTAAAAAACTGTCTATGACATTTGTTTCTTGGAGTAGGCGATTCTAACAAATGTCTATAATATTTGTTTCCTTGAGTAATAATGGCGAAAAACCCTTTTATTAGGGCCCCGCACTGAAAGTGTGGGTGCCCTATAGTAATCACTCTGTCCGTCCGTCTGTCTGTCTGTCTGTCTGTCCGTCTGTCCGTCTGTCCGTCCACAAATTTTTTTATCCTCCATAACTTTCTTATTCCTGGATGGATTTAAATATTACTTGGCAGAAATGTTAACCATAATGTGATGGAGTGTTGCGCGCAAGACTCAGGTCCGTACCTCAAAGGTCAAGGTCATACTTAGAGGTTAAAGGTCAAAAAAGGGTCTTTCCTGTGTCCAATTAATAACTTTGTTATTATTATTCCTGGATGGCAGAAGTGTTAACCATAATGTGATGGAGTGTTGCGCGCAAGACTCAGGTCCGTACCTCAAAGGTCAAGGTCATACTTAGAGGTTAAAGGTCAAAAAAGGGTCTTTCCTGTGTCCAATTAATAACTTTGTTATTATTCCTGGATGGATTTAAATATTACTTGGCAGAAATGTTAACCATAATGTGGCCCCGCACTGAAAGTGTGGGTGCCCTATAGTAATCACTCTGTCCGTCCGTCTGTCCGTCCACAAATTTTTTTATCCTCCATAACTTTCTTATTCCTGGATGGATTTAAATATTACTTGGCAGAAATGTTAACCATAATGTGATGGAGTGTTGCGCGCAAGACTCAGGTCCGTACCTCAAAGGTCAAGGTCATACTTAGAGGTTAAAGGTCAAAAAAGGGTCTTTCCTGTGTCCAATTAATAACTTTGTTATTATTAGGGCCCCGCACTGAAAGTGTGGGTGCCCTATAGTAATCACTCTGTCCGTCCGTCTGTCTGTCTGTCCATCTGTCCGTCCACAAATTTTCCTACTCCTCTGATAGCGCTGCCGGGGCCCTAGTCAGTTTCACTGACAGCTCTAGTTACCTATCCTACTCCTAACTTGGATACTTTATAACGGCAAATCTTTTATAACGGCACAATAATAAGGAACAAATACTATCGCTATATCGAGGGTCCTCTGCACTTGGCAAACAAAAAAAATGTAGCACTGACAGCACTTGTCAATTATCTCTGAGGTCATGAACATTGACATAGACTGTACATCCTACTTAGTCAATCATCCTGATAACAAGATGGTGTAAAGATCACCCCTCTGTACCCCACTTTATATACAGAAAACTTGATTTGCAGGGTATACAATATTTTTCTTATTTCTGCTCCAAGACATAGGTTGTAGGTACTCATTAGAACCGCCTCAATGAGGCGGTTCTAACGAGCACCCACAACCTATGTTTGGAGTATATTTAAGAAAAATATCACAAATTTTCATCAGAAAAGTAACCATTTTGGAGATATGCAAGAATGTACTATGTTACACGGATGTGTTATCGTTTTGATACAGAAACAGTTTCGAGCTGAAATGTCGAGCTCAAACCTCGGGCTCATAGTTTTTTTACCTGTTGTGCTATAAAGTTGAAATTTGGTATGACATTTACTCAGACCAAGACCTATCAGTTCATGTTCAAGTTGACCCAGGGTCATGCCCCTAGGAGGGCCCAGGGCTCAGATTGCGTAACAGGTCAAAATTGTCATGTAGGAATTTGTATGCAAAACTGTCAAAATGTCTAATTATCTTGAAAATTAATCAGATTCGAACACCTATACCATATATATTATTGTTTCTTATGATATGACACAGACCTTGGGTCCCTACGGTCACCCCTGGGCCATGCCCCCTTTGCTTCATTTAAGTCTTTATATCTCAGAAACTATCCGTACCTCACCCCTTAACCATATATATTATTGTTCCTTATGATAAGATGCATTGCCTGATACAGACATTGGGTCCATCCCGACACCCCCCCCCCCTCAAGGTCAAGGTCACTGTGGCTATTTTTAGAAAAACTTTGTCATCGCTCTAGCGCCTACATTTCTTCACCAATTTCTATATAACTTCACACAAATGTTCCTTATAAAAATATCTCGAGCAAGTTTTTCTTTCAAGGTCATGGCCTCAAGGTCAAGGTCACTGTGGCTATTTTTAGAAAAACTTTGTCATCGCTCTAGCGCCAACATTTCTTTACTGATTTCAAAATAACTTCACACAAATGTTCCTTACGACAATATCTCGAGCGAGCTCAACTTTCAAGGTCATGACCTCAAGGTCAAGGTCACTGTGGCTGTTTTTAGAAAAACTTTGTCATCGCTCTAGCACCTACATTTCTTTACCAATTTCAATATACCTTCACACAAATGTTCCTTACAAAAATATCTCGAGTGAGTTCGACTTTCAAGGTCATGGCCTCGGGGTCAAGGTCACTGTGGCTATTTTTAGAAAAACTTTGTCATCCCTCTAGCGCCTACATTTCTTCACTGATTTCAATATTACTTCACACAAATGTTCCTTATGACAATATCTCGAGCGAGTTCGACTTTCAAGGTCATGACCTCAAGGTCAAGGTCACTGTGGCTATTTTTGGAAAACTTTGTCATCACACTAGCGCCTACATTTTTTCACCAATTTCAATATAACTTCACACAAATGTTCCTTATAAAAATATCTTGAGCGAGTTCGTCTTTCAAGGTAATGGCCTCAAGGTCAAGGTCACTGTGGCTATATTTAGAAAAACTTTGTCATCGCTCTAGCGCCTACATTTCTTCACTGATTTCAATATAACTTCACACAAATGTTCCTTATGACAATATCTCTAGCGAGTTCGACTTTCAAGGTCATAAACCTCAAGGTCAAGGTTAATGAGGCTATTTTTAGAAAAAACTTTGTCATCCCACTAGTGCCCACATTTTTTCACCAATTTCAATATAACTTAACACAAACGTTCCTTATAAAAATATCTTGAGCGAGTTTGACTTACAAGATCATGGCCTCAAGGTCAATGTCACTGTGGCTATTTTTAGAAAAACTTTGTCATCGCTCTAGGACCTACATTTCTTCACGGATTTCAATATAACTCCACACAAATGTTCCTTATGACAATATCTCGAGCAAGTTTGACTTTCAAAGTCATGACCTCAAGGTCAATGTCAATGTGGCAATTTTTAGAAAAACTTTGTCATCGCACTAGCGCCTACATTTTTTCACCAATTTCAATATAACTTCACATAAAGGTTCCTTATAAAAATATCTTGAGCGAGTTTGACTTTCAAGGTCATGGCCTCAAGGTCAAGGTCACTGTGGCTATTTTTTTAATAAATTTGTCATCGTTCTAGTGCTTACATTTCTTCACCAATTTCAATATAACTTTACACAAATGTTTCTTATGACAATATCAACGAGTTCCACTTTCAAGGTCAAGGTCACTATGGCTATTTTTAGAAAAACTTTGTCATCGCTCTAGTGCTTACATTTCTTCACCGATTTCAATATAACTTCACACAAATGTTCCTTAAGACAATATCTTGAGCGATTTGGACTTTCAAGGTCAAGGTCACTGTGGCTATTTTTAGAAAAACTTTGTCATCGCTCTAGTGACTACATTTCTTCACTGATTTCAATATAACTTCAAACAAATGTTCCTTATGACAATACCTCATACGAGTTTGACTTTCAAGGTCAAGGTCACTGTGACTATTTTTAAAAAAACTTTGTCATTGCTCCAGCGCTTACATTTTTTCATCAATTTTCGATATAACTTCACACAAATGTTCCTTATGACAATACCTCTATCGAGTCCGACTTTCAAGGTCAAGGTCACTGTGGCTATTTTTAGTAAAAACTTTGTCATCGCTCTAGCGCTTACATTTCTTCACCAATTTCAATATAACTTCACACTAATGTTCCTTATGACAATATCTCAAGCGATTTCGACTTTCAAGGTCAAGGTCACTGTGGATATTTTTAGAAAAACTTTGTCATCGCTCTAGTGACTATATTTCTTCACCGATTTCAATAGAACTTCACACAAATGTTCCTTATGACAATATCTCTAGCGAGTTCCACTTTCAAGGTCAAGGTCACTGTGGCTGTTTTTAGAAAAACTTCGTCATCGCTCTAGTGCTTACATTTCTTCACCGATTTCAATATAACTTCACACAAATGTTCCTTATGACAATATCTCAAGCGATTTCGACTTTCAAGGTCAAGGTCACTGTGGATATTTTTAGAAAAAAAATTGTCATCGCTCTAGCGACTGCATTTCTTCACTGATTTCTATATTACTTCACACAAATGTTCCTTATGACAATACCTCGAGCGAGTTCGACTTTCAAGGTCAAGGTCACTGTGGCTATTTTTAGAAAAACGTTGTCATTGCTCTAGCACTTACATTTTTTTCACCAATTTCAATATAATTTCACATAAATGTTCCTTTTGACAATATCTCGAGCGATTTTGACTTTCAAGGTCAAGGTCACTGTGGCTATTTTTATAAAACTTTGTCATCGCTCTAGCACCAACATTTATTAATGGATTTTAATAGAACTTAACACAAATGTTTCTTATGATGATATCTCGAGTTGCTTTGACTTTCAAGGTCATGACCTCAAGGTCAAGTTCACTGTGGCTATTTTTAGAAAAACTTTGTCATCGCTCTTCCGCCTACATTTATTACAGATTTTAATATAACTTCACACAAAAGATGCTTCTGATAATATCTTGAGCAAATCTACTTTCGCGGTCAAGGTCACTAGGGCTATTTTAGAGAAACATTGTCATCACTCTAGAACCTACATTTTTTTTATGGATTCTAAACAAACTTTACACAAATGTTGCATATGATAATATCTCAAGCAAGTTGGACTTTTGCCAGTTCAGTGTTTTCCACACACGAAGTTGTCTTGTGCGAGGGGATTTGTATCGCGTGCGATGCCTACTTGTAACTTATGATATGACACATTCCAAGACACAGACTTTGGGTCCACGGGCACCCATAACCCATGTTTGCATTATAAATATGAAAAGTATCATGCATTTTCATCAGATAAGTAGCCATTTCGGAAATGTGAAAAATGCACTATGTTGCATGGGTGTGTTATCGTAGTGGACTTGATTTCATTTTGTTGAGCTTGACTTTTAAAAATTTTAAAATTTTCAAGGTCCCATTTGTGCACGAAATCCTCATCACTCCTATTTCAACAATATTTGGTATAATATATTTGTTCAACGTACAAAAATCTTGATTAGATTTTGGTGACATGAAATGCTTTTCAATTATTTTTTTATGTCCCCAGTAGCGATAGCGGGGACATATTGTTTTGCCCTGTCTGTTTGTTTGTTTGTTGGTTTGTTTGTTTGTTGGTTTGTACGCGGACAACTTATGTCCCCAGTAGCGATAGCGGGGATATATTGTTTTTGCCCTGTCTGTTTGTTTGTTGGTTTGTTTGTTTGTTGGTTTGTACGCGGACAACTTTAACATTGGACATAACTTTTTAACCATTTGAGGTAGAACATTCATATTTGGCATGAAGGTTCCTTGTGACAAGAGCTTCTCATTCATGCAAAAATATTTGATCTGTGACCTTGACCTTCACATATGAACTACTTAAAAGAAAAAAATAACATTGGTCATAACTTTTGAACCATTTGAGATACAGCCTTCATATTTGGCATGTATGTTCCTTGTGACAAAACCTTTACATTCGTGCAAAAAATTTTGACCTGTGACCTTGACCTTGACCTTTGACCTACTTAAAATAAAAAAAATGACATTTTGGTCATAACTTTTGAACCTTTTGAGATAGAGCCTTCATATTTTGCATGTAGGTTTCTTGTGACATTAGCTTTACATTCATGCCAAAAAATTTAACCTGTGACCTTGACCATTGACCTACATAAAAGAAAGTTAACATTGGTCATAACTTTTGAACTGTTGGAGATAAAGCCTTCATATTTGGCATGTAGGTTCCTTGTGACAAGAGCTTTACATTCATGCAAAAAATTTTGACCTGTGACCTTGACCTTGACCTTTGATCTACTTAAAATAAAAAAATAACATTTTGGTCATAACTTTTGAACGGTTTGAGATAGAGCCTTCATATTTTGCATGTAGGTTCCTTGTGACAAGAGCTTTTCATTCACACAAAAGTTTGACCTGTGACCTTGATCTTGACCTTTGACCTACATAAAAGTAAAAGTTAACATTGGTCATAACTTTTGAACCGTTTGAGATACAGCCTTCATATTTGGCATTTAGGTTTCTTGTGACAAGAGCTTTACATTCATGCATTTTTTTACCTTGACCTTTGACCTACTTAAAAGTATAAAATAAAATTGTTCATAACTTTTGAACCATTTAAGATAGAGCCTTCATATTTGGCATGTAGGTTCCTTGTGACAAGAGCTTTACATTCAAAAATTTTTGACCTGTAACCTTGACCTATGACCTATTTTAAAGAAAAAAAAATATTTTTCATAACTTTTGAACCATTTAAGACAGAGCCTTAAAAGTAAGTAAGTAAGTAAAATCTTACTTACTTTAAATCTTACTTACTTACTTAATCTGTCCTTTCTAGCTATCCTGCGTGTTGTAAAGTAGTTCCGGCTTTCTTACGAATTTCTTCCGGCTTTGACCGCCAAAGAAATATGACTCCGCACAAAATGTAGTCCGGTTTGGCGCAGTTATCAAAATTGTACATCCTATAATCGCAATAGAAACTTTTGAAGCAGACGACTTGACGATTTTATCTTACCTTTCAGAGAATAGATTCAGCATTTCATATGAATCAGCTGCATCATGCGCGACTGTATACCCAGATCAATGCGGCGTCTGCTCAGACGTCTGCTCAGGTTTTACACTGTTTTCTAACAGTGCTGTCAATATTTAATCCTTAAAGACCAGCCGGTCAGCTGCAGACCAGAATATTAATGGGTTTTCCGACATTCGAGGTCAAGTCTAGGTCAGTTACAACTAGGTGTATATCAGACTTTAATTTGCGAGAAAGGCTGTCCCTTTCAACCCCGGAATATGGTACAGATACCTATGCAAACAGTGTAGGTCCTGTGATATAATTCTAGGTGCCATATTTAGCAGAATGGACGAGCCCAACTTCAGTGATGGAAGAGTACACTCCAGAAACTCAAGGCAGTGAATAAATCAAAGCACTGACAACACACATGCCGATTGTCTCTAAATGCAGGCTGGTCATGAACGAGGACTTGGACTGATCATGTTAGAAACTGATGCAAAAATGTAGAACATGATCAGTACAGTGTTCTGTGGCGTTTCATCTTAGTCTACATTGTTTGCCAGATCGAACATTTTATTCAAGTGCAGAATTTACAGATAACACTTACATGTACCAAAGACTGACAAACGACCCGGCTATTTTTGGGTTGATTGTTTGGCATTCGAACCGAAGTTACTAATAAAAAAGCGATTCAGAGCTAACGTCTACGTGACTATCACTGATTTCTCAGAATAACCTTTTTCTTGCAGAAAATAGCCGCAGTGAGATCAGGGTATTCCATTAGACTGAAATGGGTCATCCTGGAATCATAGGGTGAGCTTCGCAAACAGTGTAGACCAAGTTCGGACGCTGCAGAACGCGCTTCTTATCAAAATCTTCACTATTTGTTTGGAATTTCAGTGTTAAATTAAAAAAAAAAGTTTAATCTCAGCCCAGGACTTTTACCCCAACCTACATCCCACCAACACTTTCGGTGCTTTGATTCTGAAACCAAACGATTGCATGAATATAACACGCTTAGGCACCATGCCCTTAAGCTAAAAAGGTTAAATCAATCAACCGTGACGTATGGTTACCAGTCCGGCCTTGATCCTGTGTTTTGTTTTGTTTGATTCGAGGTTTAAAGTCCCCGTCAACACTGTATAGGTCATTTTGGAGACGTTACTTCCAATTTTGTGGGACTTTTACCCGACACTGAGATGAAATGACATCTCAAGCCATGCCGCCCAATGAACACAATAGGGTTTATACGCATGAACGGTCCGACTCGCACCGCTTTGCCCGGGCAAGCTTAGATCCTTTAAGCAGATTACCAGTACTCGTATGCGGGTCGGTTTAAGCTCTGCGTGGAAGCATCATGCAGCCAATCTATTTCTTTAAGCCCCGATGGGCGGGGGCCAACGATCCTGTGTACCACCTTCACACCAGCACTGATAGAAACCACATGTTCAGGATCAAACTTTTGATGTGTGATGTAAGGTCGTGCCTAGAAAAGAAGAAATTGTATTTTGTTCTCAAAAAGCATCAAGTGAGAACGTATTGCAACATTTTTCATTAAACCCTGGACAGTTAGAGTGAGTGAGTGAGTGAGTGTTTGAGTTTTACGTCCCACCAACAGCTAAGGTCATACGGAGACGATGCCTCGGTTTAAAGACTCATCCGAAAGTCTGGAGAAGTCTGGGATCGATCCTTCGACCCCTGGCTTACAAGGCGAGTAGCATAACCACTACACCACGGAGGCTTCTAATGGACAGTTAGAAGCTGGTCGGAAAGCGGATGGCGTTGACTCTGATTTTGGGTGCAACATGTGTGTGATCTATATGTCTGTTGGAGCGACATCTTACTATCAACAGAAGACGCTAGTGGACGTCGACGTAGCGGAAGACCAACGTCAGTACGTCAAGATCGATTCATCCGACAGACGCATATGCGAAGCAGATTTCCGCCGGCATCTGCTATACTGTACCTGTAGATAAACAAAGGGTTTCAACTACCGACTAATAAGCACTGACACTGTTCGTCGCCCTTATGCGATGCACTTTTGAGAGCTAGACGTCCCTGTCGTGACCAAAATTAAGTAGACGACATAATACGGAACACTTACGCTGGTGCATGAAATACGTGCATGTATATTGGCGTCTAAGCAACTCGCGTGATATGCGTTTCAGTGACACATCGCACTTCAGCGTGAATCACGCCGATTGTCGTTTCGGGATGTTTCGACATATAGTGTAAGGTATGCCGGGGCGACGCGTGCGTAATAGAGCATGACATATCGGATGGAATAAGCGAAATGGTATGTCGAGCTATTGCATGTAGCCAGCGACATTAAGAACATTCAAGATCATGGCTGAGACGTTAACTGAACAGCGAGACGTTACATCAATCAACTGCGTCGGCCTCACGTGGTTCCATTTATCTGTTTACGCTCAGAATCCGGGATATCTAATCCAGCAAGATTACGCACGGGTATATAGTGCTGTTCTTACTCAAAAATGTCTTCAAGCCAATGGAATTCATGTACTGGACAGACCAGCCTTTCTCCGATCTCTTTCCCATAGAGTATCTTTTGGTGGGAGGTATCCACAACCGACCAGACAAAAATGTTACTAATTGACAGAAGCATTGTTAAAACTTGAATTTTAATGTTTGGTTTTGAAAACGTAAATAGTTTCTTTCCAAAATTTGAAACATCGAATGGCATTTCATTATACCACCGGTGTATAGACATCTGCAAACATATCATACAATGGAATTTGCAGAACACTACTTTTCTAAATTTTAAGATCTTTTTAGAAAGGTTGTCTTTAGGTTTTCACAGTGTTTTGATTTTCTCATAGAATTTGTCATTTCAGTGCCTTTGGCGCTTTGATTTTTGTTGGTTTATTTTTTTTATTATTATTATTTTTTTTTTTGTTTCAGCAAAGGTTGAGTATTTGACACATTAAATTATCAAAGTTTTAACATTTGATCCGCCCATGAGGGCTTGGAGTAATAGATTGGGCTGCATGGTACTTCCACTTAGAGCTGGTGCATGAGAACTGGTGTAAACCGCTTAAAAGGTAGACAAAGTGGCGCGAGCCGGACCGGACTGTCCCTGCATATAAACGTTAGCGGTTTCTTAAAGCAGTGAGTGAGTGTGATTGTGTTTTATATACCACCAAAAGCTAAGCCAACGGAGACGGGACCTCGGTTTAAAGACTCATCAGAAAGTCTGGAGAAGCCCGGGATCGAACCCACGACCCTGGTTTATGAGACGAGTAGCTTAACCACTACACCACGGAGGCTTCTTTCTTAGGGCAGTAAGGTTGGAGATATCTTATCTCAATGTCGGGTAAAAGTCCTACGAATTTGGAAGCAACGTCTCCACAATTACCTAAATAGTGTTCAAAGTGATTATAAAGGTTCCTTTTAAAAGGAAAGGCTTGCCTGGTTTTAAGGGTACTGTTCCTGGTGTAAATGTAGCCATATTGCCGCCACATGGATGTACGAGTTGATGTAGATGAAAGTACTGGTGAGGAAGCAAGTTGCACTGTTCTTGTTAATGGGACATAGACTTTTGATGCAGTGTACTCAAAGGCAATACGAGGGTAGGCTGAAAAGATCTGAGCCTGACCAAGATCCAATGGTTTGTCCATGCTGAAAGTGCCTTATTTTTCAACATAGTCTCCCTTCCTGTCCACACACTTCCTCCAGCGATGCTGGAGTCCTTGGATCCCAGTGGTATAGAAGGTCTCAGCTTGGTCCCTGAAAAACTCCTCCACAGCAGCTATCACCTCCTCGTCTGACCGATAATGCTGCCCAGCCAAGTGCTTTTTCATGTTTGGAAACAGCAAATATTCTGATGGAGCTAGATCAGGTGAATACGGAGGGTGATCGACAAGTGTGAAGCCACAGTCATGCACAGCAGCCATTGCGACAACCGATTTCTGAGCAGGCGCATTGTCCTGGTGGAACAAGACCCCTTTTGTCAATGTTCCGGGTCGTTTAGCCTTAATTGCCTTTCGCAATTGTTTTAGCAGCTCTGCATAATACTCCCCATCAATTGTTCTGCCCTTTTGAAGGTAATCTATGAATATTATACCCTTGGCATCCCAGAACACTGATGCCATCACCTTCCCTGCAGAGGACACGACCTTTGCCTTCTTTGGAGGGGGTGAGCCAAGGTGCTTCCATTGCATGGATTGTCTTTTGGTCTCTGGCTCAAAGTGATGAACCCAACACTCATCCTGAGTGACAAAACGGTCAAGAAAACCGTCTTGGTCTGCTTCAAAAATAGCCAAGTTGGCTTGTGACAGGTTCAGTCTGGTCAGGCGTCAAAAGCCGTGGCACCCATCTGGCGGAAACCGTCGACATTCCTAATTCACTGTGTAGAATGTTCTCTGCTCGTTCACGGGAGATGCCAACAGTGTTAGCTAGCTGATTCACAGTTAAACGCCTGTCATCCATCACAGCCCTGTGCAATTGGCTGATGGTTTCCTCAGTTGTTGCCGTTGTGGGTCGTCCACACCGGTCATCATCTTCAAGCCTGTCCTTGCCCATCTTAAAATTTGCTGCCCACCTTTTTACGGTTGCATACGAAGGAGCACCATCCCCTCATGTAGCAACCATATCAGCATGAATGTCCTTAGGAGCTAACCCCTTTTTATGGAGGTACTTGATGACACCACGATGACAGATTTTGTCCATTTTCTCAAAAACGTGCTAGTATCAATTTTCTAGAATTTCTAAGTTATTGCAGGTAAACTTGAACTCATTTGAGTCAAATGAAGTAATAAAGGTTTGGATTTAATGAATACAAAATTTCATGGCTGTTCGATGCCTGCTTCTTGGTCAGGCTCAGAACTTTTCAGCCTACCCTCGTATATGGTTTATCTACACATTGGAATTGACAAACCCATGAGGTGTCAATTTTCTATGTGGCACTACCCTGACATTTATTGGGAGAAATATTTCAATGTTAAGGTAACTGAGGCATTGACATGTGACCCAATGATCACATTCTCACTTTTGACCAACTATGATAGTAAGGGATCATTGTGATGACCCTGTTGTATTGAAATTTGCTCAGTAGTATCTGAATAGTAGTTTGAAGAAGACATTGTTGACAGGGACAAGAGGAATAATGGACTTATGGAGCACGGACGATATGCGATTTGGCAAGTAGAAATGGACAAACAAAACAAAATAAATGTCCCTAACAGATTTATGAGAGACAATAATGTGGAAGAACACATCATACATACTGTTTGTTTTGCTAGGTTTTACGCCCGTTCAACAATCTTTCAGTCATATACATGTACAGGCGGGTAATTTCCTATCCATCGTTCCTGGAAAGTACCAGTACTAGACTCCGATCCTCCGGCACTAACTACCAAATGTTCTCACATAAACGATCATGGCCGGTAGCGGGGCTCGAACAAATGACCCTCCAGTGATTACAAGTCAGCGACCTTAATCACTGGACCACGGAGGCGGTCTTCCATACATACTGAGTATACATTCATGTCATGTGGCCAGTAAACATGTTATTGTTAGGATACATACAAGGGAGTATAAGTCGAAGGAGGAAGAGACATTAAATGTTAACATCTTTTATTAGCAAAGTATAAAAATATTATAAACAAGAGACAACCAAAGTAAACAATGTTACCAATGTTAACAGTTTTTATCTGAAAGTCTAAAAAGAAATAAACAGTATAAAGCTATTTAAGGTGAATCTTAATCTTGATAAAAACTGGACCAATTGACTGTCAGGACGCCGTAAACTTTGTTCATTTATTGGTGGCAGTACCTTCAATATAACAAGAGCTGTCAGTGAAACTGACTAGCGCCCCGGCAGCGCTATCAGAGGAGTAAGAAAATGTTGGTGTTAAAAAACTATAAAGAACAAGGAAATGAAAGAACGTAGCTCAAAGAATCATTTTGAACATGATAACTCGGTTTTAGAAACCAACCTGGGTTTTTAGCACAACACATCCTCTCATGATGATTAACAATACTGTCAAGTTATTCTAAAATCAATCCAGGAATAAGAAAGATATTGATCGGACACGACAAAAACAAGAATGGCAGTTCAGTTGATCTACTCTAGTTAACACTTCTGACGTCAGGAATCTACCCTATAAAATTTCAACACTAGAAAATGTGTCCATAGGTCACGGATGCCCCCGCCAAATGCCATTCATAAAAATATTACAAATGTACTTCAAATCAATCATAAAATATATGGATCAAGGGCAGATAATCCAAAAACCAAAAATGCAAGAGTTGTCTTCCTTGTTCATGACACATCGACTCAGTGTGATGAATGCACCTGTGAAGTACCATGAATATATTCCGTACGGTTTAGGAGTTATGGCCCGGACACGGTTTACTATATGGTACTAAGTCAAGGGCAGTTAATCCAAATACCAAAAATGCAAAAGTTGTCTTCCTTGTTCATGACACTTCGTCTCAGTGTGATGAATGCACCTGTAAAGTTTCATGCATATATTTCATACGGTTTAGGAGTTATGGCCCGGACACGGTTTACTATATGGTACTAAGTCAAGGGCAGATAATCCAAAAATCGAAAATGCAAGATTTGTCTTCCTTGTTCATGACACATCGTCTCAGTGTGATGAATGCACCTGTGAAGTATCATGAATATATTCCATACGGTTTAGCCCGGACACGGTTTACTATATGGTACTAAGTCAAGGGCAGATAATCCAAAACCAAAAAATGCAAGGATTGTCTTCCTTGTTCATGACACATCTTCTTAGTTTGATTAATGCACCTGTGAAGTTTCATGAATATATTCCATACGGTTTAGGAGTTATGGCCCGGACACGGTTTACTATATGGTACTAAGTCAAGGGCAGATAATCCAAATACCAAAGATGCAAGATTTGTCTTCGTTGTTCATGACACATCGTCTCAGTGTGATGAATGCAACTGTGAAGTTTCATGAATATATTTCGTACGGTTTAGGAGTTATGGCCCGGACACGGTTAACTATATGGTACTAAGTCAAGGGCAGATAATCAAAAAACCAAAAATGCAAGAGTTGTGTTCGTTGTTCATGACACATCGACTTAGTGTGATGAATGCACCTGTGAAGTTTCATGAATATATTCCATACGGTTTAGGAGTTATGGCCCGGACACGGTTTACTATATGGTACTAAGTCAAGGGCAGATAATCCAAAAACCAAAAAGGCAAGAGATGTCTTCCTTGTTCATGACACATCGTCTCAGTGTGTTGAATGCTCCTGTGAAGTTTCATGAATATATTCCATACGGTTTAGGAGTTATGGCCCGGACACGGTTTAATATATGGTACTAAGTCAAGGGCAGATAATCCAAATACCAAAGATGCAAGATTTGTCTTCTTTGTTCATGACACATCGTTACAGTGTGATGAATGCAACTGTGAAGTTTCATGAATATATTCCATACGGTTTAGGAGTTATGGTCCGGACACGGTTTACTATATGGTACTAAGTCAAGGGCAGATAATCCAAAAACCAAAAATGCAAGAGTTGTCTTCCTTGTTCATGACACATCGTCTCAGTGTGATGAATCCACCTGTGAAGTTTCATGAATATATTCCGTACGGTTTAGGAATTATGGCCCGGACACGGTTTACTATAAGCTACTAAATCAAGGGCAGTTAATCCAAATACCAAAAATGCAAGAGTTGTCTTCCTTGTTCATGACACATCGTCTCAGTGTGATGAACGCACCTGTGAAGTTTCATGCATATATTTCATACGGTTTAGGAGTTATGGCCCGGACACGGTTTACTATATGGTACTAAGTCAAGAGCAGATAATCCAAAAACCAATAAATGCAAGAGTTGTCATCCTTGTACATGACACATCGTCTCAGTGTGATGAATGCACCTGTGAAGTTTCATGAATATATTCTATACGGTTTAGGAGTTATGGCCCGGACACGATACCGGGAAGGACGGACGGACAAACGAACGGACGGACAGGGGTAAAACCTAATGCCCTTCCGCTATTCTGCGAATAGGCGGGGGCATAAAAACCCATCGAGTTTTGACCTTCGAGTGAATTGTAGACTGCTACACAGGTGATTTATGAATGTGGTCCGGTGGCCTAGTGGATAAATTCACTTCGGTGTTTAGTTAAACTTTCGCACAGAAACGATAGCTATGTCACTAGACCATCTCTCACTAACCTGGTACCCAGTATTCAATTAAAATATGCGAAAACTATTGAGCTATAGGGTGAGGGAAACAGAACACCGGAAAAAGCTGACTGTATATCTGATTTTTGCTTTAAAAAAAAAACACCTGAGGATCCAAAATAACGTAGAAAGAGAAGTCTAAAACCGGAACCACTTTTCCAATCTAAATGGCTTGCAGCCGTCGCTGCAAGCCAAAAGGGAGCTTACCACTAAATATTTTCCATAGACGACAATAGTAACATTTTTCCATCTCCAACAAAAACTGTACATGCAAAATATTTCAAACCTTGGTGGTTTGTAGAGCAACTCTAGCTGAATAAATCCCAAAGAAAAAATCCACATGTAGCCCGTCTCCTTTTTGAGCTATTGTCCGCCATATTGTTGATGTGTAGCGCCGCAGTGAATAACAGAGCAATTTTTTCTCAAAGGGGTGACCATGAAAATGTGGCAGCAATATTTTTGGGCTTGCAGATATAAATGCAAAACATCTATTATTTTGTTTTGCTATAAGTACCCTTTTCTTAAAATGAAATAAATCCAGCCTATATAACCAATGAAATGCACAGCTGGTATTTGATCCTCTATCAAATCTTCTGTCCCAAAGTGCTGGTTCCCCGGCTCAGCAATATTTAGTGTTAAGCTACCTATACCAAACCCTTATTGTCTTTATGATCCATCAAAAGCATTGTCAAATAGAAATTTAGATCATATCTAATAATTTAAGCATGCATAATAAATGTTCATTGACAAAGAATCTTTGAAGTTTGCGAAAAAGTTATCGCTTTCAGATTCTACAATGAAAGCCGAACAAACAATATTTTGTGAAAAAGGGCAAAGTTTACCTCTTTCTGGAATGGAACCCAGACACCGGCTGGCATCAGTGGTTCTTCTGCTATGTCTTTGGAACACTTCAATCCTAAAATGCACTAAAGTATGCCTTAATAGCATACCAACTGGTATTTATGGCTGATTTCACACCTATACCCCCTATTTTATGTAAAAATGGCATTTTGAGGATATTTTGATGATAAAACTTTGACAAAAATGATTATAAATGCCTCAATACCATGAGAAATAGTGGATATATATCTGTTCAGACCCTTTAACATGAATCTAATCAATAAGAACCAATAAGAGATGAGAAAACTTATCGCGATATTGCAGCAGAGACAATTTTGAAGTTTTGCTTTCGCTAGAGACCAAGGCCAAAAACCAGGTAACCTTAGTGTTAAATTCCAGATGGAGTAGATCCTTTCTCTTGTGTTTCTGGTTATACACTTACTGTAAGACTTTTTCCAAAACAAACCCATAAACAATTGATTAACATGGCTTTAAAGTACCCCCCCCCCCCCCCTCAAAATGCACAGATCAGAAGCAAAAACTGATCAAAACACCCAGTTAGACCTAAATTACCACAAACCTTACACTTTTTTACAGTTTCTATGGCAAACCACATGCCAGGAATATCCATTTTATGATACAGAATTGGATAGAACCTACCAATGTGTGAAAATATGATGTAATGACTGAAAACTGGAGTGTGGGGCTGATTTTCCAACTTTTGGTATACCAAACCCTTATTGTCTTTATGATCCATCAAAAGCATTGTCAAATAGAAATTTAGATCATATCTAATAATTTAAGCATGCATAATAAATGTTCATTGACAAAGAATCTTTGAAGTTTGCGAAAAAGTTATCGCTTTCAGATTCTACAATGAAAGCCGAACAAACAATATTTTGTGAAAAAGGGCAAAGTTTACCTCTTTCTGGAATGGAACCCAGACACCGGCTGGCATCAGTGGTTCTTCTGCTATGTCTTTGGAACACTTCAATCCTAAAATGCACTAAAGTATGCCTTAATAGCATACCAACTGGTATTTATGGCTGATTTCACACCTATACCCCCTATTTTATGTAAAAATGGCATTTTGAGGATATTTTGATGATAAAACTTTGACAAAAATGATTATAAATGCCTCAATACCATGAGAAATAGTGGATATATATCTGTTCAGACCCTTTAACATGAATCTAATCAATAAGAACCAATAAGAGATGAGAAAACTTATCGCGATATTGCAGCAGAGACAATTTTGAAGTTTTGCTTTCGCTAGAGACCAAGGCCAAAAACCAGGTAACCTTAGTGTTAAATTCCAGATGGAGTAGATCCTTTCTCTTGTGTTTCTGGTTATACACTTACTGTAAGACTTTTTCCAAAACAAACCCATAAACAATTGATTAACATGGCTTTAAAGTACCCCCCCCCCCCCCCCCCCCCTCAAAATGCACAGATCAGAAGCAAAAACTGATCAAAACACCCAGTTAGACCTAAATTACCACAAACCTTACACTTTTTTACAGTTTCTATGGCAAACCACATGCCAGGAATATCCATTTTATGATACAGAATTGGATAGAACCTACCAATGTGTGAAAATATGATGTAATGACTGAAAACTGGAGTGTGGGGCTGATTTTCCAACTTTTGGTATAGGGAGCTTACCACTAAATATTTTCCATAGACGACAATAGTAACATTTTTCCATCTCCAACAAAAACTGTACATGCAAAATATTTCAAACCTTGGTGGTTTGTAGAGCAACTCTAGCTGAATAAATCCCAAAGAAAAAATCCACATGTAGCCCGTCTCCTTTTTGAGCTATTGTCCGCCATATTGTTGATGTGTAGCGCCGCAGTGAATAACAGAGCAATTTTTTCTCAAAGGGGTGACCATGAAAATGTGGCAGCAATATTTTTGGGCTTGCAGATATAAATGCAAAACATCTATTATTTTGTTTTGCTATAAGTACCCTTTTCTTAAAATGAAATAAATCCAGCCTATATAACCAATGAAATGCACAGCTGGTATTTGATCCTCTATCAAATCTTCTGTCCCAAAGTGCTGGTTCCCCGGCTCAGCAATATTTAGTGTTAAGCTACCAAAAACACACACACATAATACTTTTGATTTTAGATTGTGGCGTTAATATACAGTAATATGAAAGACAAATCTTCAGAGAAAGATGATGGGGATAAAATTGAGTTACCTCCCTTATATAGGTGGTGTCATTCCAGCAAAAAAAAATGAACAGTAGCAGACGGTATTTTCAATCAGAATTGTTACTGGTATTAAACACGTTTTCTTGATCTAAAAAACAAGTGAATCGTCTGGCAAACGATTCGCGTGAAATGCCAAGCCTCGTTTGGCTGTTGGTTCACATGAAATGCCAAGCCTTATTTTCTCTGGAAAAAAAATAGGTCAACGATTCCCTATGAAATGTCAATCCTTATAACTATAGCTTCGTTTTCTCTTAGGTCTGTCTTGTTGCTGCACGGATTAAAATCATTCTTATGTGCGATAAAGTATTTACCTGCACTTTTGTTTTGCACTCTACTTACAACAACAGATCATAACAGATGTTTATGGTGTGCATTGATGGTGTTTGACTGATTTTTTTTTTTTTTTTTTTTTTTTGCCATCTGTGCAAAATGTTGTTTGTTTGTTTGTAACTTTTGGAGACGTTGCTTTCGATTTTATGGGTCTTTTACCCGGTATTGAGATGAAATTACATCTCTGAAAGCCCTACCACCCATAGAAACCGCTAGGGTGTAAGGAGCGGTCCATCTCGCATTGCTTTTCTTCCTGGGCAGGCTCAGACCTAACCCAGCAGGCACACGTCGCTAGGGCAACGTCAAATCAACGTCGGTGCAACGTCGTGCGACGTTGATGTGACGTTGCATAAATGTCATGACGTCGTACCGACGTTGATGTGACGTCACAATTACGTCACGTGCTTGCTAGGAAACGAGCTCTGCACAGTCCAATCTATTTCTCCAAGCCCCAATAGGTGGGCGCAATATTTTGTGGAGAAATTGGTCAATATACATTACATGTATTCATTGCTTTGAACAGACTGTACACTGTATTTCGAAAGTTCTTACAATGTTTGCCTGTTTGTCGACCCTGTCAACACTATAAAGGTCATATATAGCCGGTCATTTAACATAACCACACTTTTCTTGACACGCGCAGACCTACGTCGGTTACCACCCAGCAGGCCCATTACGTAATTGTGACGTCACACTAACGTCGGTGCAACGTCGTCACGTTTATGCAACGTCACATCAACGTCGGTGCAACGTCGTGACGTTGCAACGACGTTGATTTGACGTTGCCCTAGCGACGTGTGCCTGCTGGGCAGTACTGTGCACATTCTGACTATTGCCCTTCTTGAATCAGTCGAACATATCGCAGAAAAGTTTTCAAGACCAAGGCTAGCGCGGCGATCGAATCGTGACCGCCTGATCACCCGTCAGGTGCAAATATGACCGAAAAATGAGCAGTCTTGGACCATTACCCAGCCGGAATCAAGCCAGGCAGATCGGGGGACTATATAATCTTTCGAGCATGGTGTAAGGTGTTTTGTTTTTGCCTTGGCAATGCTGTAATATACCTCTATATCTGCAGACAGAAGATAAGGTAAAGATTATATATCAAACAAGATCCAAAAATATCACTCATGATTCCGCAGAAAGATATAACCGTAGATTGAGTGATTGCTGTGTTATGGGAGTTAACCAGCCGTCTTTTGAAGAGCTAGTGCATAGATTTTGCGTATTCACTATTTTAGTACCAATTGGAATCTTCCACCTTATATATGGCAGGAGTCCATTTCAAAACTTAGGGGTGTCAGGGTGGGTTTTCTTCAAAATCTATTCGGAAAATAGCTGAAATTTTTGCAAACAGTTTAGGCCCTGATCAGACGCCGCGTTCTGCGGCGTCTGATCTGGGCCTGCACTGTTTGCAAAGGTACCTCTTTAGGGGTTTCTGGTACTGAATTGGTTAACATGGTTGAATGAAAGTGAATGATCAGAAAAAAATAAAATCCCACTTAAATCTTACCTATCAGATTAGCAAGTCCTTGAGGTTTAACGTCCCCGTCAACGCTGTACAGGTCACTTTGGAGACGTTGCTTCCAATTTTGTGGGATTTCTACCCAACATTTATTGAAATGGCATCTCAAGCCCTGTCGCCCAATGAAACCTATAGGGTTTTATAAGCATGGACGATTCGACTCACACCGCCTTGCCTGGGCAGGCTTAGACCCTCTTAGCGGTTTACCAGTACTCGTGTGCAGTCAGTATCAGGTCTGCGTGGAAGCAGCATGCAGCCTTGTCAATTTCTTCAAGTCCCGATGGGCGGGGCCGAAAGTCCGTGTTATGAACACCCCCATATGCCCCACTTCATAAAGGGCAAACTGGTTTTTACAGGGGAATATATTTTTCTTTTGTCTGCTCAAAGGCATACATGTAGTTTGCGGGTACTTGTTAGAACCGCCTCGATGAGGCGATTCTAACGAGCACCCGCAAAATATGTTTTAAGTATCAATAAAAAAATCACATTGGTCGTAACCCAGCAGGCACACGTCGCTTTGCCAACGTCAAATTAACGTCGGTGTAACGTCAAGACGTTGCACTGACGTATATGTGACGTATAAACGTCACGACGTATAGGACACTTGAACAAGCAGCCGGTAAACGGACCTCCGTGACCTATCGGTTAAGAGCGCTGACTCTCAAACAGGTTCGAGTCCTGCTCGAGTCTCTAGTATTTCAATGGAAGGTCAGGTGATTTTTGTTGTTGTTGTTGTTTACTTGTTTGTTGTTTTTTTATCTATTCGTACCATCCGGTTTTCGCCCACCTCTGATTAACGATCAGTTCGATATAAGTGACATAATCTTGACAGGGACGTGAAACTCAAATTAATCAAAGGTACTGATTGTCCTATGTTTGGGCAATTGTCCTGAACGGGGGCTAAGACTATTTCATTTAACCTCTTTGTACCAAATGGAATCTTCCCCCTTATATATAGCAGGAGCCCATTTAAAAATTTAGGGGTGTCAAGTTGTGTTTTCTACAAAGTTTATTTGGAATTGGCTGAACTTTTTGCAAACAGTGTAGGCCCTGACCAGACGCCGCGTTCTGCGGCGTCTGATCTGGGCCTGCACTGTTTGCTAACTATCCGTTTTGAGGTTTCTGGTACAAAATGGGTTAAGCTGAGTAGAGCCAGATCGGCAGAAAACGTGTGGGCAACGTCGATGCAACGTTGATATGACATTTAATAAAACGTCATTTGCCCAGTGGGACGCCACTTTCTGTCTGGGACTACACTGTTTGCCTTAACCCAGCACGTGTTTAACGGATACCTCTTTACACAACACTCCCACGTCACATTAGGCTATTAATAACCGTTTTCTAGATTTCGTATAGTTTAACCTCATAGGTCAGTGGAAGTAGCACCATCATTAATCTGCTCTCGGCCAGTGATAATAAACTGGCTATTAACAGTTTTTGGGTCGATTGTTTATTTATAAGGACAAAACCTCTAGATCTATGCGACTCACTGATTTGAAGGAAATCCTTGAAACTTATTTATAGGAATTTAAAGGGTTATCTGTAGAATCTGGGCTAGAATCATGGATTGGGCTTGCAAACAGTGTATACCTAGATCAGACGCCACAGAAGGTGGCGTCTGATCAGGGCCTACAATGTTTGCTTACAGTACAAGAATTTAAGTGTCAAACGCCAAAAAAACCGCAGCGTCTGATCAGGGTCTACACGGTTTGCTTACAGTACAGGAATTTAAGGGTTAAACGAAACAGTCTGTGTCCTCGTTCAGGCCCATACTAAGAAACAATTGCCAGCAGGCAAAGGTCGCTGGGGCAACGTCAAATCAACGTAGATGTGACGTTGCATAAACGTTATGTACCGATGTTGATATGACGCTACAATTAAGTACGTTATGTGCCTCACCAGTACTCTCAGTGCTTGAGTAAATTCACTCGTTAACGTGACAACGTGGGTCATTCAGACTTCTTGTACTTTTCCAGAGGTCATTTCACTTTAATCACGTTTTCATGTAAAAACCGTCCTTCAACTCTTATTTGGGTAGATATCAGCTGATTCTATTGTTTCCGGTTTTGGCAGGGGATTAAAAGTTCTGTACACAATGCACAGTAAAATTCCGCTATTCAGACCCGCGAAAATCAAGACTAATCCTGCTTTTTAAAGCATTATGTAGCAGATTTTCATGTGTTCTTTCACCCGAAAGTACATTTTGGACTGTTCAGAGATAGTCATAAAAACATGTTTTTGATCAGTCCAAAAAGTTGTCTGAAGTTTGGAATTTTCTTGCACCGGTAATAGCAAAACATTACAAAATTGGCATCATAACTGAATTCAGGGGAATGGGAACACCTGTCTGATTTTTCAACCATTTTTCAAAGGGAGACAACTTCCGGGACTTCCTGTTCGCCTTTCTATAAGCACTGTCCCACGGAAAAAGGGGTCTACTCTTAAAGGAAAGAATTTGCTCCTCAGGAGCAAATTCTTTCCTTTAAGAGTTGACCCCTATTGACCTGGGAGACAAACATATTTTTGCAGGAGTTGCCTCCCCCTGAAGATGTTCCCATCCCCCTTAAGCGCAAAAATAATGCCCACTGATTAACCATTAAGATGCCAATCACAGCAATTGGCGTATGCTTTGTTGTCTTTAAAAGTCATTGTTGCAAACAGTGTGGAGCCAAATCAGACTTTGATCAGGATCCACACTGTTTGCCTGTAAACAAAAAATGTTTGAAAAGTTTGCAGAAGGGTGTAGCCGACGACACAGACAAAAAAAAAAAAAAAAAAAAAAACAGCCGACGACACAGAAAACATTTTCAACTGAAATTTTTCTTGGCATCTTAAGGGTTAAATATGGCCCCCGCTCATCGGGGCTTGAAGAAATAGATGGGCTGCATGATGTTTCCACGCAGAGCTGAAACCGATCGCACACGAGTACAGGTACCAACCGTTCATGCTTATAAACCCTTTTGGGCGACAGGGCTTGAGATGTCATTTCATCTCAATGTCGGGTAAAAGTCCCATAAAATTGGAAGCAACGTCTCCAAAATAACCTATTCAGTGTTGACGGTGACGTTAAACCTCAAATCAAACCAACAAAATAAGGGTTAACTCTTATCTTGCTGTTCACGACAACCCCTATCTTTGGAAACAGTGTAGTTCCAGATCAGATGGCTTCTGAAGAAGCCATCTGATCAGGATCTACACTATTTGACATGAAGTTTATGAATTTTTAGGAAAAAATTACATCAAGTAATCTGATTGGTTCAAAGTCAGAGATGGGTGTGGCTTAACTGAATATCCAGCAAGGGAAGGGTTTAATGCTTTTGCATTAGCGCTAAACTACGTTCGTAGATGGGAAACAAAAATCAGCGCTCGTGCCGGAAGTAACAGCGTACATAAAAGACTTGGATCAGACTGCGTCTTAGCTGTATGCGCATGTCCGAAACATTTTCGCATGACGAGACTCCCGTGATTTATCACAAAGGCAACCAGCAAAGGCGCAGGTCAGCCTGCGCATAAGCGTAATATGCTCAGAGTTTGACTGTCCTCATTAACGAGATGATGCTTCATTTCTATGTCTGCGGAAAGCATCACGAAAACACGCCTATATAATTTTCACCCCCTTGAACCCCAATTTTATATAGTATACCTTATTTTTCTTATTTCTGCTCTAAAATATAGGTTGTGGGTACCCGTTAGAACCGCCTCGATGAGGCGGTTCTAACGAGTGTCCACAATCTATATTTTGAGCAGAAATAAGAAAAATATCACAATTTTTCATCTTGAAATTTTCTTCTTTTTTTTTTTCTTTTTTTTTTTGCGGTAAAGTTTACAATGTATTTGTATAGGCGTGTTTTCAAAATGATGTCTGTGGAAAGGACCAAATACTTTATCTGACCCGGCTGATCAGGATCACCAGTGGTCAGAGGGCCCCAAAGACGTCTTTGTCTTGGTTCGGCAAACATGCATGTAAATGCCTATAATAATATAATGTTATTAATCAAATAATTTCGTATTGGCCCAGTTACAGGTCCGAGGTCTCCTGTATTGGCACGAGGCCAAGACCGAGGCCAATACAGCTGACCGAGGACCTGTAACTTGTATTGACCCAGTTACAGGACCGAGGACCTGTAACTTGGCCAATACGAAATTACTTGATTAATGACAATTTTATTAATTGACGCAATTAAAAACATGATTTATGATTTTTAGCTCACCAGAGCCGAAGGCTCCGGGGGAGCTTATAGGATAGGCAGTTGTCCGTCGTCGTCTGCGTCTTCGTCAACATTTTCAAACGACATCTCCTCTGAAGCCACTGGGCCGATTCAGCCCAAATTTCATCTGTAGCATCCTTAGGCAGGGGGATTGAAAGTTTGTGTTTTTAATGAAAATCGGCTCATTAGTTTGGTTGCTATGGCAACTTAGAGTGCCCATAGACTTATAATGGGGAAAATAGAAAAATGGCATTTACTGCCAAGCCTCTGCAGATATTTTGACAAAACTTTCAAAGAAATGTTCCATAGGCGATCTACTATCTGCCGTATGATTTTAGGCCTTCTGCTCATTTTTGTTGGTTGCCATGGAAACCAAAATGAAAAAATAGAAAAAAAATACTTAAAAAATCATCTCCTCAGAAACCGTATGCTCTATGAGGCTGAAAGTTAATGGAAATATTCACCATATTTGCCTTTACAGGTTTTGTGCTTTTTATGAAATTCGGCTCTTTAGTTTGGTTGTTATGGCAACTTAGATTTTCCATAGACTTATAATGGGGAAAATTGAAAAATGGCATTAACTACAAAGCCTTTGCAGATATTTTGACAAAACTTTCATAGAAATGTTCCTTTAGTAAACTTCTCTCAGCCATATGCTTTTATGTCAACCTGGGGGTCCAGTAGGTTGTGCCGGGGCCATGCCCCGCCCCCAGTACTTCATAAAATGACTTATATCTCAGAAACTTTACAGATCCCCACCCCTAAACCATATATATTCTTGTTCCTATTGATAAGACGCATTCAGTGACACCAACCTGGAGGTCCTCCGGGGTGTGCCGAGGCCATGCCCCACCCCCTACACTTCATAAAAGGCCCAATATCTCGGAAACCATTCAGATCCCCACCCCTGAACCCTATATACTCTTGTTCCTTATGATAAGACGCATTCAGTGACATCAAACTGGGGGTCCCCCGGGATGCGCCGGGGCCATGTCCCGCCCCTCCATTTCATAAAAGGCCCAATATCTCGGAAACCTTACAGATCCCCACCCCTAAACCATATATATTCTTGCTCCTTATGATAAGACGCATTCATTGACCCCAAATTGGGGGTCTTCCGGGGTGCGCCGGAGCCATGCCCCACCCCTTCACTTCACAAAAGGCCATATATCTCAGAAACTGTTCAGATCCCCACCCCTAAACCATATATGTTCTTGTTCATTATGATGAGACACATTCAGTGACACCAACCTGGGGGTCCCCAGGGATGTGCTGGGGCCATGCCCCACCCCCTCCATTTCATAATATCACAATATCTCGGAAACCTTACAGATCCCAACCCCTAAACCATATTTATTCTTGTACCTTATGATAAGACACTTTCATTGACACCAACCTGGGGGTCTCCCTGGGCCTTGCCCCACCCCTGCACTTCACAAAAGGCCTTATATCTCAGAAACTGTTCAGAGCCCCACCCCTAAACCATATATATTCATCTTCCTTATGATAAGGCACATTCATTGATACCAGCTTGTGAGCCCCCGGGGCATGCCCGGGCCTTGCTCCACCGCTTGATTTCATTAAAAGCCACATATCTCAGAAATAGTTCAGATCCCCACCCCTAAACTATATATATTCTTGTTCCTTATGATAAGACTCATTCAGTCACACCAACTTGGGGGTCTCTTTGTGCTGAGGCAATGTGCCCCGCCCTTCCACTTCATAAAAGGTCATATATTTCAGAAACCATTCAAATCCCCACCCCATATTCATATATGTTCTTGTTCCTTATTATTAGCACACCTACTGTAGGGGTGTCCGCAGGGGCCAGTCCTCTCCTTTCCACTTCATGAAAGGATATCTTGGAAACCGTTCAGATTCCCACCCCTAAACCATATATATACTTGGTCCTTATGATGAGACACATTTAGGGACAACAATCTTGGGCTTTCCTGGGAACGACAGGGCATGCTCCAACCCCTCCACATATCTCCAGCCATGCAGATCCCCACTGCTAAACCATATATATTCTTGTTCTTTGTGATAAGACACATTAAGTGATACCAACCAGGGCTCCATTGGGTCCATGCCCCACCCCCTCTACTTCATAAAAGGCCTAATGTTTCATATACTGAGTCCACATTGATGCTCATTTGGATATGGGGGTTCATTTGGCAGATTAAAATGATATCATGTTAAAATACATGGTTGCAATTTGGCAGTGCCCACCTGAGCTCTGGTGAGCATAGTGGCCCATGGGCCTCTTGTTTAATATTGGTTGACCTGGTGTAATACAGGATAAACAATTAATAAAGACCCATATTAAGGGTTTTCAATGATATACAGTTCAACCTGTATTAAGCGGGCACCTATACGGGATGTGCTTGCTTAAGAAAGGTGATGAGTTTTAATAAATTTGCTATTGTTTGGCAACGATAACAAGTTTTGTTCCTCAGATTTACACCCATTGATAATGTTGTTTTGATGTAAAATGTCAGAATAGTTCGAACGCTGATGGCTCCTTAACCGTTCGAACTCTTGAAATCCAGACAAACAATAAGGGATTTCTATATTATTTTATATTGAAACGGCGATATACAGTAAAATTCCTATATTAAGACCACTTTGGGGACTGTTCAAAAGTGGTCCCCGCAATCATGAAATTTCGCGGAGACTGATTTGAAATGTCCGTGGAATTTTTTATGTCTCTCATATGGTTATTTTTCGTATTTTTTACGACCCCGTATTTAAGTCATTTTGGAGACATTGCTTTCGATTTTGTGGAACTTTTACCCGACATTAAGATGAAATAGTATCTCCAGAAACTGCTAGGTTTAAGAAGCAGTCGGACTCGCGCCACTTTTACTTATTTATACTCAAAACATAGATTGAAGGTGTTCTAACGCGCGTACCTACAGTCTATGTCCTGGAACAGAACTGCGAAAAATGTATACCCCTATAAACACCAGTTTTCTCTTTATAAAGTGGGGTTTACCTGGGGGTAGGGCTGGCTAATCGGAGCTGAAAAGATAATGGATTATCAGTCATGTCATTGCGATCGATAATCGATTAGTAATCGCTAAGATTTTTGTCATTATTTTACCTGTCTGGCTTTCTGTCTGAGCATGACTCTTACCATATGTTGCACTTTACCATATGTATATTTGAACAGACAGGCCTGAGCAAACAGTGTAGACCCAGATGAGACGCCGCATAATGCGGCGTCTCATCAGGGTCTGCACTGTTTGCCACTCATCCAGCTATTTTAGGCATAACTTTGGGTAGTAAATTGTACCTATCAAGTAATCGATTATAAGCAAATCAGAAATGATAATCATTTTTGTGAAATTTATCGATCGATTAATCGATTATACGATTAATCGTGGCAGTCTTACCTGATGTCTACAGCTATTCTCACCATTCCGCTGACTCGCAAGAATGGCTGTTGTTAGTTGCTGTCCAAAGAACGTGAATTGAACCGAGTCCTTAGTAGGGCTGGCTAATCGGAGCTGAAAAGATAATCGGTTATCATTCCTGTCATTGCGCACAGCAAAAAATCGCCAAAATAAACAGAAATACGCAAATACGTGTGTGACAAAGTTTACGTGTGCAAAAGCATCGTGCGTATATGAAACGAATACGCATTGCGCGTATTGCGAAGTATTAATCATGCAGACGCATTGAGCGTATCGGTAAACAATACGCATTGCGTATGCATGCTGACGCAGATGCACTTATTCAAAAACAATACGCATTGAGTGTGTGACAAAACGCGTTTTGCGGATTTGAAATACGACAATCACAAATACGCAGTCGCTTCGATATTTAAGAACAAGTACGTGTTTGATACATTTACCTAGGCGTAAATTCTACTATCCATCACGAAAACACGCCTATATAATTTTGACCCCCGTGAACCCCACTTTTAAATAGTAAAACTGGGGTTTTCGGGGTATACCTTATTTATCTTATTTCTGCTCTATAATATAGATTGTGGGTACTCGTTAGAACCGCCTCGATGAAGTACAGGGTCGGGCCTGTATTTTTTGTTTTTGGCGTGTACATGTTTTTTGTTAATAAAGTTGTCATGTTGATACTTGGATTGTATATCATAATTCATTTTAAATGCTAAAAAAATTCAGCTCTTGATATTGAAAATGATAGGGTTGGTGTTTAAATTTTTATTTTGTTCTTTATTGATAAAACTAGTAGAGTCAGTGTCAGAAGCAGGGTCGTTGGGTTAGCGAAAACACGGCTATTTTTGGGGGCCTTAGTTCACTTTTGGCTTTTATTTTCTTTACCTTCGCGATCTGTATATTGTCACAAATTACGAGTACATCTATATAATTCTGACCCCTTAAACCCCATTTTGAAATAGTAAAACTGGAGTTGACTGGGATAAGCATTATTTTTCTTTTTCTGCTCAGAAACAAAGAGTGTGGATAATCGTAAAAACAGCCTCACCGAGGCGATTCTTTCGAGTATCCACAGTCTGTGGTTTGAGCGGAAACATGAAAAATATCAGGATTTTTATCTGAAAAACATAGATTATGGGCAGTCATAAAAACAGCCTCGCCAAGGCGATTCTATCGATTGCCCACGGTCTGTGTTTCGAGCAGAAACATGAAAAATATCAGGATTGTTACCTGAAAAGTTAAGTTCTATTTTTATTTATTTATTTATTTATTTATTTATTTATTTATTTTGGTGCTAAAATTTTACCAATATATTTGAATAGGCGTCAAATGTCCTCTGCATGTACGTATAAAAAAGTATTATTCGTTTTGTTTGGAGCAGGCTATCTTGTGCATACCTCGCTGACTCATAGTCATTAGGTCTTTCACCGCCGTGGGTTCGAGCCTCGCTGGGGCCACATATAAGACGCCAAGTTCTGCAACGGAAGGTCAGGTGGTATTTCTCCGGGCATTCCGGTTTTCGCCTACCTCTGTTTAACGATCGGCTCAATATGAGTGATATAATGGTGAAAGGGCCGTAAAACCCAAACCAAAGTACATGTACATGCCATTGACATCAATCACATATTGCAGCATTGTGTAAGAAATCAACAAATCGCCAGACCTTACAGCTGACCAGTACAACAACATAAATTATATTAAAGTCAGATTAATGGCCATTTCACTGGAATGCCACTGATAGCTAGGGCCGGTCCTTACGAAAATAGGGGCTTAATTGCCCTTTGGGAGACATTATCACTGCATTGGGCCATTGGCTTAGAATATCTCTGAGTAACAGAAGTAATTTTGTTTGAGGTCTAACGTCCCCGTCAACACTGTAAAGGTCATTTTGGAGACGTTGCTTCCAATTTTGTGGGACTTTTACCCGACATTGAGATGAAATGACTTCTCAAGCCCTGCTGCCCAATTATGAAAACAATAGGGTTTATAAGCATGGATGGGCCGACTCAGAACGCTTTGCCTGGGCAGGCTTAGATCCTATAAGGAGTTTACCAGTACTCGTGTGCAGGTCGGTTTCAGCTCTGCATGGAAGCATCATGCAGCCAGCCCCGATGGGCGGGGGCCGATAACAGAAGTAAAGTTTATTTATCTATTTATTTATTTTGAGTATAAGTGCACACATCCTTTTCACCAGAAGCGCTTCTTGAATCAGAGGAAGGGAAAGAGTGACTAGGAAAAGATTTCAAGATCAGTCTCAACGACGGAATTCATAGGTTCATTTTTTAATCATTTACAGTTTATTTTTATTTATTTATTTATTTATTTTATTTATTTATTTATTATGCCCCCTTCCCCTGAAAGGGGAGGAGACACATTGTTTTGCTACGGTTCTGTGCGTCTGTCGGTCCTTAGACTGGGCGGTTGGGCGGACGGCCAGGCGTCCGCGTCCCGGTTTACCTTTTTACGTTTTACCTTTTGGTTGACCTTTTTTCAAAAACCCGTCCATAATGCCATTTGGCGTTTTTCTTATATACAGTAAAACTGGGGTTTACAGGGAT